>JAIUZE010010775.1:0-11051 GCA_022085475.1 Heliosperma pusillum
TTCACCAATCACCAGGGTACACAGTGAGGTAAACGAAAATGTTATGTAAGGAAAATAACACCGTTTCTCTCTTGATACAGCAAGATAGAACAGGACTACATTATTTTTTTATAATATTCAAATCCCTAGTTTCCATGGAAACATAGTTTTCAATACTGCAGCTTGTTCAAATCCCTCATGAGATCAATCTTTTCAATTTTCCTACTTTCTGTCACAATACCCAACAATTTCATTGCTTTATATCCAAACACTACAGAACAAGTGACGAATAACAGCACAATTACTTAAAACATACGGGGTATAACAATCTCAAAAACCAAATGCCATTCCGTCTGTGCGAACTGTGAAGAACTCACAGTCTGACTAATTTCCTACACGAACATTCACCTTCCAACCACACTCTCGATTGCTCCTTACGATCAATCTTACTCCACATAATATCAAAATGCAACCTCTCACCAATAATTAAACCTTTAGACTTTTATCACTACCTACAGCGCAAATCTCTATCAACTACCTCCATCCATGTAACAAATTAACGACCACGCAACCACCTTGAAAATTGTATCAACTCCATTAGATAAATCCAATATTCAACCTCATACCGATCGCTATCCATCCCAAAGATTCCAAATTGGGTCATCTTAACAAACAATCATCAACCGCAGTCTGAGTGATTCAAATCTAGCCAAACACACACACAATACCAATCAAACAACGACGACAGCGACAACGACAGCAACATTACCCCACTGCCACAAGAACTCCTGAAAAATGCAACCGAAAGGGGTCTGAAAGTACGCAACCTTACCCTTGTGTTCAGTACACACGTATATGGCATATCAAAATTACCAAAAATAAAAATTACATTAAAAGAGACTACTTTACAATTAAAAATAGTAATAATAATAATAACAAAATAAAATCTTGAGGGAGTCATTTATAAAACTAAGTACCATGATCAAGGAAGAAAGAAGAGGACGGCCAGCCATTAGAAGACACAAGAGACAGCGACTCCTCGTGAGTCAACGGGTTAGTCAACTTTCCGACAAGCTGTACGAGGTTGTCGGCGACAGAGGCACGAGGTGGGGCCCAGTATGACGAACCGGGTCGAAAGGGTAGCCATTCGGGTTCGAGACGACGAACGATGATTCCATGAATCGCGTCCTCGAGGTGCTGAATTCCAGCGACAATTTCGACATCGCCACCATGAGAAGGTGGCGATGAAGAATCGAGATCGATTTCGATGAGTTGGGCTTTGTGAGAGAATAGATTAATGGAGGAGAGAGAGGAGAATCTGGGTTTGAGGAGAGAGAGTTTGGTTAGGGTTTGGGTTAATTGGCGCGCCATTGGAGAGGATTACGGAGAGCTTAGTTTGGTTGATTGATTTGTGGGAATTTGGGGGAAATGTAATCAGATGAATTTGGTAATGCAGTAGATAGGTTGTTGATATAGCCTTTATCATATCACAAGTTCTCCGTTAAAGGTAGGTCGACCCATCTTAAGTTTAAAACGAATCAAACCCCCTTTATAAATGGTAAGTTTTGTGAGAAAGGATTGACCCGTCTTAATCTTAAGACGAGTCGATCCTTTCTCACAAGAGACTTTCTAATATCATGTAGCTCATATTATTTTGAACTTAATTTCGATGAATTTTTCTAAACTGGATTTATATGATCTGAATTTTTCTGAACTGAACTTATAAGAGTTGAACTAAACTATAAAATCTAAACTTTTCTAAACTTAATTTTGCTAAGCTGAACTGAACCTACTAAACTTTTCTGAACTTAATTTTGCGGAGCTGAACTGGACTTTTCTGAACTTAATTTTACTGAATTGAACTGAACTTATAAAAACTGAACTTTTAACTAACCTTATAGCAAGCCCCGTTTTTTTTTTTAAAAAACAAAAACAACAACAACAACAACTCCTCTAAAATAATAATATTAATAATAATAACAATAAAAATTTGTGAGTGAGAGGAGGCGATTAGGGCTGCTTGGGTTCGGAGATCGGCGCTAGTTTGCGGATTGCCACCACGTCACTCACATCATTCAGACCCCATGTCGCCGGTGTGGGTTACTTGGTGGTGGTTTGGTTGTCGGGTCGCCTGGTGGTTTGGTGTGGGTTTGTGCGTGGATTTTGTGTTCGCGCGTGGGAGAGAAAGGTTGGTGCTGTTGTTGTTTCTAGGGTTGCCGCCTATCGACCACCTGACATTCTGTTGCCGTTCTTTTCTACAGAGGGTGGGAGGGATTTGTTCGCTTTCGGGTTCGGTGCCGCGGTGGGTTTCTTGACCTTGCAGGTTGTTGCCGGTCTTGTGTCGACCTGTGCGGTTGTGCTGGGTTGTGGTGTGGAGTCGGTGGTGGTTGGTCGGGCCTTGCATGTTTTTTTTAATTTCGTTTTTAGGGTTTGTTTGGTTTGCTTTTCATCCTTGCACATGCCCTTTTGTGGTTTGTTATTGTTTTTCTTTCCATGCACGTGCATGTGCTTGGGGTGATGCTTCTTGCGTGATACTTCTCCTCATGCCTATTTTAATACGTTTTCATTGTCCTTTTTCGAGTATTCACGAGTGTTCGGATGGTCATGGTAAGGGCCTTACTAAGGCCGCTTGGCAGAAGCATTTTCAGGATCGTCATTGTCATGATGGTGTTATGGGCCTTACACGTCAAACTCTTACTGATAGTCTGACTGTTTTTTCTAATGCCGAGGTTACATTGAAGCGGATGGGGCTTTGGTTGTGTGGGGAGTGCTTTAAAACCCATACCTTTCGCTCTAGGTGTCGGCATAGTCGGGGTGATATTGTTGCGCCTCCAGATTGTGGTGATGGCATCGTTAGCTTCATTATTCATGGTATCCCAAGACCTCCGGCTCCGTCTCCCTCGGGCCTTTCATCTGATGATGGGGTTGAGCTTGTTCAGTGGTCTATATCTTCACTTGATCGTTTATTTTCTTTGGGCCTTCGCACCGTGAAATCTATTCCTCCTAAGTGTCATCTTGGGTTTGCTCTAGTTTTGAAGGGGGTCTTGGATGATGTGGCTGACTCTCTTGGAGACCTCTCCTGCTGGGTTCGTTTGCTTGTGTTGCCTCTTTGTCTGCTTAAGACCTTCGTTCCTAGGAGTAATTTTGAGTGTAGGACTGCTGTTAGGCGACAACGTCAGGAGGAGAGTATTACCAGGGTTATTCTTGCTTGGGGGTGTCTGGAGGGGGTTTGCAGCTTTTGCAGGAGTGTTTGGCCAAGGTTCCTCCTTTGTATCATGTGGATGAGGATCTGGATTTGAGTGAGCTTAATCTCCGCCAGTGTCGGCGGAAGATTTGTGATGGTCATTATACTGCTGCTGTTAGGGTGATTTCTTCCTATGGCGTCGCCCCCTACTCTGATGCCACTCTTGGTGCTTTGCGAGAGAAGCATCTTGTCGCCCTATCTCCTTCACTGCCTCATTCCCCGTGGATCATCATTCTCTTGTTGCCTCTTCGGCAGTGGTTTTGGATATGTTTTGTGGTTTCCCGCGTGGCACTTCTTGCGGGAGGGATGGGCTTCGTGCCCAACACCTTATGGACTGTTTGAGTGGTGTTGTTGTGGCTGTCTCTGATGATTTGATCGCTTCTATTACTAGGGTGGTTAATCTTTTTAAAGAGGGTTAGTGCCCTGTAGCTCTTGGTGAGTACATTGCCAGCGAGGCAGCGCTCCGCTCACGCCGCTTGTTAAACCGGGCGGGGGTGTTCGTCCTATCGTTGTTGGCACTGTCTGGAGACGTCTTGTTTCTAAGGTTGATGCTTGTCTGGTTGGCCTTCTTTGTCTGCTTATTTTGCTGGCCTTTAGTTTGTGGTCGGGATGTCCGGTGGAGGAGGGGATATCTTGCATGCCTTGAATCGGCTCATTAAGGCCCGTGGTGGTGATGTGGGACTGTCTATGTTGCTGGTTGATTTTCAGAATGCTTTCAACCTTGTTGATCGTGTGACTATGCTACAGGAAGTCCGCCATCGTTGTCCGTTTCTTTCCCGTTGGGTGGAGTTTTGTTACTCTAGCCCTGCCCGTTTTTATTATGAGGAGTATTGTTTGTGCTCTTGTCAGGGTGTCCAGCAGGGTGATCCTTTAGGCCCTTTGCTTTTCGCTTGGGTTTGGCATCCCTTAGTGTGCAAAATCTGGGACTCCTTTGATCTTACTATGCAGGCTTGATATTTGGATGATGACACCATTGTTGGGGACACTTTGGAGGTGGGGGAGAGTTTTGGATTTAATTATGGCAGATGGGCCTCATTTTGGTCTCCATCTTAATGTGGCTAAGACTGAGGTCTTTTGGCCTATTGAGGATCCTCGGAGTCGGCTTCCCGATGTTTTCCCACCTTATTATTGCTTGGCCCTTGCGTGGTGTCTCTGTTTTGGGTGGACCTGTCAGTACTTGTCCTATATTTGGCAGTGAGCTTGTGGCGAGGAGAGTGACTAAGACCATTGAGCTTATGAACTTAGTCGCGAGGATTGAGGACCCGCAATGCGAGTTGCTTCTGCCCTTCGAGCTTGTACTGGTATTTCTAAGCTCTATTTTTCTCTTTGTACTTGCTCCTCGGGAGTCTTTGGATCTGTCCATTTTCGCTTTGATGCAGCACTTCGTTCTAGCTTGGAACGTATTGTCACCGTGTCTGGGCCTGGTTTTGGGGATTGCCAGTGGCGCCTTGCCACTTTCCCTTTTCATTTGGGTGGGCTCGGTTATGAATAAAACAAAATATTCGACCTCGATAAGAAAGAAATTCCCTTGATCGGGGTGAACTTGTTTGGGTTGGAAGAATATAACGCTAAAACAGGTATTTCCCACATTATATTGTGCTTCATTTGTCTTGGCTGCCGAGGTATTGAGGTACGCGACACAGGCACCGGGAGGCTCGCCTGAATGCCGAGTCTTTCTACCATTCCTTTTTTTAAATTTTATTTTAATTATCTTCCTCTTCGTTTTTTATGATTATTTTGAAACTAGATTAGACATTACTTCCCTCGTTCCAATATTTGGTTATCGTTATCTTACGACATTTCTACTTGAAAAGTCTCTTTTAGCTAATCATGCCAACAATTGCTCCGATAGAAGTGGGATCAGTTTATCGATTCGAGGCACGCTCTAATGGGGCATCATTTTAACGCTCTTGTGACGAAACTTGAAAGCAAGGGGCCTCCTTTCCGCATATCCACTCGCTGCAGGGGATGTTTTACACCATGCTTTTCTGGCTTCCCGTTTGCAGTCTGCAGTTTTGCAGGCTACGCTCCTACGACCTTCTGGAATTGTGGATGTAGGTCTTACTTTTGACGATGCCTTGCGGGTGTTTTCGGAGACTACAGGTTCTGATTTTTTACGTGATCCTAGTGAAATCGCTGCCCCTAAACTTATGAAGAAATTGGCAGATATGTATTTCACGACGGTTGCTGCTTCTTCAGAATATGTTTTTTCTTTGACACTGCGTCAGCTTGCGTTGTGGAAGTCTCAGCAGGGTGCCCACTCCTCTGGTTGGTTGCGTGCGGTTCCTATCTACGGGTTGGGTCAGACTATGAACATGAGGACTTACCGTAGTGTGTTGGGGTATCGACTGGGTGTTCCGTTATTCACGGTATCTAGGCCTTGTCCTGCTTGCTCTCGGGTTTTTGTTGACGATGTGTATGAGGAGCACGTAGTTTCTTGTACTGGTACTGTAGGGGTTAAGCATCGACATAACCTTTTTCGTGACACCTTATTCGACATCTGCTATAGGTCTGGTATTTCCATGGGCAAGGAGGTTGATATCGGTTTGGTGGACGGGCATGGCAGATCTCTTCGTCCTGCGGATTTACTGCTTTATTCATGGGACAGATGACGTGATGTGTGTGTTGATTACTTGATTTGACAGGGTCTTCCCCCTTGACTCAGGGATGTCCGATTTTGTGCCGGGACGGGTTGTCGCTGATGTTGCTCAGCGCAAATGAGCTAAGTATGGGGATTTATGCGCGACTGCTGGCTTTGGTTTCCTACCCTTCTCTTTCTCTTCGCTTGGGGAGCTGGGCTCGGATGCTGTTGACTTGCTCAATCGGATCCAGAAATTCTCGATATCTCAAGATGGCGGGGCTCGGGTGGCCGCTTATATTTTTACTAGACTTAGCTTTGCTGAAGTTAAGGGGGTGAGGGCCCAGATTGTCTCTTGACTCCTCCACCAACTTCATGTAAACTTTTCATTTTATTTTAATGAAAGCTGCGCGCATCTTGCATAAAAAAATAATAAAAATAAAAACAACAATAACAATAATAACAACAATAACAATAATAATAATCTAATATCATTATTATTATTGTTATTGTTATTGTTGTTATTATTATTATTATCAACACGTCCTTGATAGTTTGAATGTTTAAAAGTCGTATAACTCGTTTTAATATCTTGGTAAACCATAGTGTGATAGTATTGTAAAACTGTTAGGGGCTGTTTGGTAAGAGGGTGTTAAGAAAAGGAAATGGTTAAAAAGATTGACATTCTCTCTGTTGGTGTTTGTTTTGCCAAATCAATCATTTCTTTTTACCCCTCTATTACCCCAAATCTCTCTCCACCCATACCCCCCAACTCCCCTAAGGTATCCCCATTCCCTTTCCTTCTTCACCTTACCACCCTAACATAAACACTAAGAAATTTGGTAATTTTGCTGAGCTGAACTGGACTTTTCTTAATTTAATTTTACTGAATTGAACTGAACTTATAGAAACTAAACTTTTAAACTGGCCTTATCGTTTTTTAAAAAACAAAAAACAAATAATAACAACAACAACTCTAAAAAAAATAACAATAACAATAATAATGATAATCTATTATTATTCTTATTGTTGTTATTATTATTATTATCAACACATCCTTGATAGTTTGAATTTTTAAAAGTCGTATAACTGGTTTTAATATCTTGGTAATCCATAGTGTGATAGTATTGTAAAACTGTTATTTCATTTCAATTGAAATGAAATGATAATCTTTTGTGGGAATAAAAAAATAGTATGACCCGAAACTAACCTCATTTGATATTGACGTGACTTGATTTATACCCAACAAAAACGCGAAAATGGCTATTTACCTATCTTAACCTTGTCAATGAAATTAGCCCCCTCAAATTTTAATTGCAACAATAAAACTTTTTAAGTTAAACAGAAAAAGTAAAACTCAATCCAATATTTATTTTTCCTTAAATTCCCAAAAAAAACAATTTATTCCATATTGATATGATACAACTAATAAGACATAAAAAGTACTCACTACAATTTTATTAATTTTATACACTTAATTAGTCATCTTAAGAATAATTTTGCATCCATCTACATTAAATAGAATAAAAATATAATAAAATTTCATGAAATATTCTTACAATATAATAAATGTCCAACAATTTTCCAAATTGTTAGAAATACTCGCTACTACAATTATATATTGTATGAAAATTATAAGGTTATAAAAATTGAATTATATTTGATAGGTTGCATTATCTTATAATATGAATTGTGATGAAATAATCATGAAAAATCAAACAATAGGGTATAATTTCACTTTCAACTAAAGTTATGGGGCTTAATTGTTACAAATGAAACTCAAGGGCCGGCCAAATAATGTGTAAAGTACCACTTTCGCGAAATAAAAAATAGCACAAGCTAAGCCAATTAAGGTGCCTAATCGAAATAAATCCAAAAACAATCTAACTAAAATCGTAATTAGAGTGATCCGAATGTCATTGCCGAAGTAACCCAATCTGACGGGGGTGATCAAAATCAACTTCTATATTAGGACTCGCATTTGAAGATGTTCCCCTCACTTCTTCCTGAGATTGAGGCGAACGAGTACTTCTTATCACGAACTTATCCATAACACTGAAGAAATAAACAAGTATTGAGATTATTTATTGCTACATGAAGATGGATTCCTAATAAATTAAGGCATTTAGTAATTTAGGTTACTCATTCACTCAAACTTACTCTATTTCATCTATATAAAGACATATCAAACAACTAATTTGTTAAATATAACATATAAATTAAGCTATATAAAGACATATCAAACAACATATAAATTAAGCTATAACATCACAAGAATCATATTATTTAAGATCAAATATAACATATTACTGAAAAGTAATGAACAATTTAATAAACTTACATACATAATCAATCAATTATACATATTAAAAATCGAAATTGGAACTTACCTAAATAATTGATGACAAAATCGAAACAAAGATTGATGCCTAAAATATATTTGTTTGATTTAGAAACTTGGGTTGATCGAATAGTCTTAGGGTTTGTCTTCCCTTTTCTGGTTTTGTTATTCTTTTGGGGATGAAGAAAATAAAAAAATTGAATATGGATTATACAGAAAGAAGAATAAGAAGAGTCCAAGACCCCACTTTAATGTACTCTTGTGTATATAATATTTAAAAATTAATCTCATAAGACTAAAAGTCCACCAAAAGAAGAAATTGTGGCAGTTTACATGTGATGGGGATTTAAAAAATTATTTTTTCTTTGTTATGTGATAAGGAGAAGAAACAAGTGGGGTTCTACTTTGTTGATTGTGGGGTCTTTCATAATCATCAATACCTTTTGTTAAAGAAAATTTATTTCTTTCTGTGGTCCAAGGACCCCTATACCTCTAAGGTACGTCCGCCACTGCAAACTACTACAATTGGATTTCTCATGGAGAATCTTATTTTTCACGTCCCGAACAATCTCAAATCCCACAAAATGAGAACCCATATAGAGATATGGTAGTGATGCCTTTGAGTCTAATATTTTCAATAATGATCATATACCAATGAATGAATAAGAACCACACCCACAAGAAAAACTTTTTTTGACATGTTAAAGGCTTCTGAAAAACCATTATATGAAGGAGGCAAAATGTCATTGTTAGAAGCCGCCTCTAGGATAGTAACTTTGACATGTGAGTACAATTTGCCATTTAACTGTGTTGATGACATTGCTTCTTTGATTGAGGATGTTATCCCCGATAATAGTGTCATGACCCGATCATTCTACAATACCAAAAAAGTAGTGAAAGGTCTACAACTTCCGCATTACAAGATTGATGCATGTCCCGATGGATGTATGCTCTTTTGGAAGGATGATGCCTTGCTTGACAAGTGTAGGAAATGTCAAAAGGCTAGATATAAGACAATTGAGGGAAGTATTGTATTGAAGGGTAAAAAAGGAAAGAATGAAAAAAAAGAGGTGAAAATAGTAAGAAACCAATACCCGAAAATCCCGTAACTTACTTTCCTCTAGCTCCTAGACTTCAAAGAATTTTTGCTACCAAAAACATTGACGAGCAAATGAGATGGCACAAGGAAAATCGTCGTGCTCCGGGAAAGATGTGTCAACCGAGTGATGGAGAGGAATGGAAGCGGTTTGATATGCTTTATCCCGACTTTGCCGAGGAACCCCGTAACGTGCGACTTGGCATGTGTACTGATAGTTTTGCTCCATTCGGTCAGTATGGTAAAAAGTACTCTTCTTAGCATGTAATGGTCACTCCATACAACTTACCACCTTGGTTATGTATGAAAAAACAATTCATCTTCTTGTCACCAATTATTCCTGGTCCTGATAATGCAAAAACCGCCTTAGATGTTTATTTGCAACCTTTGGTGGAAAATTGAAACAATTGTGGGAAGTAGGTGTGCAAACATATGATGTGTCACTAAAGCAAAATTTTCAACTAAGACTTTACTGTTGTGGACCATTAATGATTTTCCCGCCTACGGTGTGCTATCTGGATGGTCTACCGCGGGAAAAAAGGCATGTCCTTGTTGCATGTACCAAAGCAAAGCATTTCCGCTTCCTTTTTCCAGAAAAGTGAGTTGGTATGATTGTCATAGACAATTCTTACCGGAGGGGCATGGCTTTTGGAGCAACAAAAAAGCTTTCAGAAAAGGTAAAGTGGAGCGGAATCATGCTTCAGATCGACTTCCGGGGGATAAGGTGTGGGATATGGTTTGTCATTTGTCACGTACTGTTGATTGTACTAAAGCATAGACGGATGAGCTGAAAAAGAAGAAAATTGGTTGGTTTAAAAGAAGCATTTTTTGGGATCTTCCTTATTGGAAGACGATGTTAATTAAGCACAATTTGGATGTAATAATGCATATAGAAAAGAACTTCTTTGAGCAACTGATTCACGCGATTATGGATGTAAAGGGAAAGACTTGTGATACTGTTAAATCACGAGAAGACTTGAAGACAATTTGTTGTCGTCCCAAACTTCACATTCGTAGCAATGGGTCTAAGCCAAAATCTATTTTTATACTTGACAAAGCTCAAAGGAAGGTATTATGTTAGTGGTTAAGAAAGTTAAAATTTCCTGACGGATATGCATCCGATTTTAGTCGATGTGTTGATATGAAGGAGCTAAAGTTGCAAGGCTTGAAAAGTCATGATTGTCATATCTTCATGGAACGATTATTACCTGTATCTTTGAGACATCTCATCCCCACTCCCGTGTGGAATGCAATTGTTGAGATAAGTCAATTTTTTCGAGATTTATGTTCGTCTTCAATATGTGTTGATGACATGATTCGTCTTGAGGAGCAAATACCAGAGATATTTTGTAAGTTCGAGATGATCTTTCCTCCATCATTTTTTAATTCCATGAAGCATCTACCGATACATTTGCCTTACGAAGCCAAAGTTGGAGGCCCGTCCAATATAGGTGGATGTATCCATTTGAAAGGTAAGAGCTAACTAGTAATTAAATTATAATTATTATCGTACTATATATTTAATTTAATATTTATATACTAGTCTTAATAACTATTAATCCCATCAATTATTGAATAGGTTTCTTAATCACGTGAAGAATAAAATTGGTAACAAAGCTCGGGTTGAAGGTTCTATATGCAATGCGTATTTAACGGAAGAGATTGCAAATTTTTGCTCTCTTTACTTTGAAAAACATATAGAAAACAAAGCAAAATACTTGAGTGTTGATAAAGCGGATTAACTTGAGACAAGTTTATCCGAGTTTTTCCAAATGCATGATGATGAGGGTTGTTCATCAATTGGGGGAACAAG
>JAIUZE010010776.1:0-30793 GCA_022085475.1 Heliosperma pusillum
TGATTGTTTTGTTGTTGTTTTGACGGGTTTTAAATATGTTAAGCATGCGGGAAAATATTAAGAAACGGGTTTAGAATTTTTAATCAAAACAGCCCAAACCAGGCCCGTGGGCCCAGTCCAGGCCCGGTTATGCTCGGCCCAAAACAGTCCGTGGGTCCCCTTTGGACTTGTGACGGTTTTTTGAATTTATTGTTATTATTATATCGTGTTTTGTAATATTTAACAAGTGGGAAATTTTAATAAGTAAATTATTTAATTAAACGGTTTTTCATAATGTTAATATTTCTCACATGTTAGAAATTATAATACGAGATCGTAGTTTAATTTGATATCCTTTAAGTCAAACGGGTTTTTCGTAAGATTTAATAATTCACATGTTAGAAGTTTTAATAAAATAACATGTAATGAACATGATGATTTTTGTGTTCAAGTCTAATTGGTAAGACTCTGTTTCTAGCCGGTTTGACCAAACGGGTTTGGTCAAACTAAGATCTAGTCAGCCCCGTTTTGACTGATGACCCGTCGCGGGACTCGGGTCGGGGATTTGTCTTCAAGTAAGGTTTTATTTAATTAATGAATGAGCCTTAGTAGATATGAGGCGATATGATATTTGAATATGATTTATATGCAATTAGTCACATGATAGGAAGTTATTCCGTGACTGTTTAATTGTATGATATATGTCGTGTTGACTAAGTACCCATAGAGAATTATGAGTATATGGCGTCTTGATCATTCTAATTCTAAATGAGTATCTTGGACCATGACATAGATAGGCCTTACTATCTTTAACGAGCATATGGAGTTCACAGCTTGATAGCATTTTGTGTGCACGGCCTGGGGGTTTTCTCCAATCGGCATTGCTGCCTAATAGTTCGCACTTTGGGAATGGAGCCAGCTTAAGTACTAGCCAACTCTGCTTAGGGGGTCGCCTAGTAGAGATTCTCATGTACTTTTGGTAATGAGACAGGAAATGGGTTAGCTGTTGTCGCTAGGTCTGATCAGTCTAGGACTAGGATGTTTTCCTACCTTGTGGTATAGCCTCGAGTTACAGAAGTCGACTATTGACTGGACTAAGAACTTATGCCTGTTTCTAGAAGTAGTGGTCTTTCATGTTTGATGATTCTATGAATCTTAGAAGGTGAGATGCAAGCCGGCTAAGGTTGATAGAGTTTGGCTTACCGGTTGTTAACTGATTCACATGATATCTTGTATGATTAGGGTTTGAGTGTATCAGGGCCATGTTTTAAATGTAACCGCTGAGCCAGCATACCAGCTTCCCTACCTCGTGTTATAGGTTGTTAACAGATTCACATGATAGCTTTCATATGATAGGTTTTATGTTAGTTAATTGTTTCATAACATGAAAAGCATATCGTATATGTTAAGGTTTTGTATTTTCCATGTACATCTCTTTTATGTTATTCATGTTTTATTAAACTCGACATTTCGTGGCTGGGAGAACTCGGAGTTACTCCCCACTGACGGTGGCTTCCGTGTTTATATTTAATGCGGTGGCAGGTTTGTGATGCATACTTGGGTACATTGACGAGCTAGCGAGCGAAGTATTTACCTTGGACCTATATTCGGTTCTTTAGGATTGTATATTATTATACACTCTTTTATTTCGTATTTATACGGGAGATATGTCTCTCGTTTTGGATAATTCTTATGTATAATATTATTTCCTTTTGTTATGAACCTTTTTCTTTAAGACACCTTTGTTATGATGAATATATTTAATAGTAGGTTCCGGTTTTAAAATTTACCGATTTTCACTAAAGTGAACCTATTAGAAACGTATTCTCATCTTTTATTTAGTTAAATTATTTTTTTTTTTTTCCTTTCCGCAAATTTGAGGGTGTCACATTATACTTGTAATACTTATGTAATCATATTATTATCAATAATACCATATTCTTGTGATGTTACGATTATTCCGCACTACATAAGTTTCGTAATCATTAACCCTCTCTCAAATATATATCATTGTGATACTCATTGGTGTTGTTGTTATTGAGTTTTAGTATTGCCTGACTCGACCATAATAGGCATTTGGCTCGAGTGGCACACGGTCCTTATATTCTCAAAGAGTAAGGACGTGACACAGTGCACGTGGTGATGTCCTGGGTCCAGGGGTGACCTGATGCGGTAAGGCTCATTGTGTCTACGTCGTGTCCTGGACACGGTGGTGTGCTAGTTGATGGCCCCGCGAATGGTGATTTTTGTGGGCTACTTGATGGCACCTGATATGTGTGATGATTATATTACGATTTTACTTGTTATTGATTGTGTATATGTTGACTAATCGTGTTTTGGAATTGTTTTGTAACCCCTACCGTGACTCATTCGATATTTCCGGCGAATGGTGAGTAGTTGAGTAACGCGTATTCTTGATATGATAATGATTCGGGACTATGACGTAGGGGTTGGACACGATCATTGGCTTGTATATGAGTTTGTAGGCGAGTTGTATTTATTTTGTATTCGATCGACCTTAATTTGTATGTTGGACATTTATTTAAATACATGTAAATTAAAGTTTTGTTTTGGGATTAGCCATCTGTTATACACTATCTAGGGAAACCGAGGCCGTAGAACTCCGTATCACTCAGAAGGCCTAGCCGAAGACTCCCGAGGAAAGCGGGGTGTTGCAATGAGTATCACACTACAAGAAAACAACGGTCAAGCGACCGAAGTTGGCGACTGAATTTAGTCGCCAAAATGAATTTGGCGACTGAAATTAGTCGCCAAGGCCCAGTCGCAGGCCTTAGTCGCCAAATAGAATTTGGGCGACTGATTTCAGTCGCCAAATTTGGCGACTGACGAAAGCGTCGCCAAATGGACGAAATGGCGGCTGAAATGAGTTGCCAAATTGGCGACTGTTTGTAACAGTAGTCGCCAAATTGGCGATTGAAATCAGTCTCCTATTGACACTTTCAGTCGCCAAATTGGCGACTGCTTTGGGCCTTCAGTGCCAAATTGGCGACTACTTTGGTCTTTCAGTCGCCAATTTGGCGACTAATATCTGTCGCCAATCAGTCGCCATGGCCATTAACAGGTCAGTAGCCATTTGTTTGGGTACTTTGTTTTGGGGACTGAAAACAGTCGCTATAAGAACATTTCAGTCGCCAAAACAGCTGCTTTTTTGCAAAAAACATTCTATTTTCATCCTGTCATTTCATTACCATACCCTGCACGTACAATAGCAAAGAACAACAATTTCACACATTTACAACACCACAATGAGAAACCAACACTCTCATATATAAAATGAGAATCAAATCAAGTTTACAGATCTTGAAAAAGGTTAAGAAATCAAAGTTTAAACATCACAAATAACAAGTTTCTAAACATAAGTTTCTAAACTAAAATCAAAAGCCAAGGAAACCCATTTTGGCTTGCAAACCGCCACCTCCATTGGCATCATCATGATCTCGCCGAAAGGGATTCAGACCTTGAATGCATGTGTTGAACAAGGTTTCCATGGCTTTAAACTTTTCTTTCATTTGTCGAACTTCTTCATCCCTTTCGGCGTTTCTTCTTCTTTCTTCATCTAGTTGGGCTTGGAGTTTACTTACGACTCCCGGCTCGTAAGTTTGTCTCGAGGTAGAAGGCATCCTTGCCCTTGGAGCTTAGTAGAATACATTCTTAGCCGAGCCAATTCCGTACACAGATCCCTTCTTAAAACCATCAACCAAGTCGAAATTGTTATAACAAAAATCAAACTTTATTATGTGACGACTCATTATATTGTTGGATAACTAAGATTGAAGAATTAGAAGAGAAATCTGATGTTACAAGAATATCTCCTAGTGGACCTAACTCTTTATATTCGGTCCATGCTTCTAAACCAGCTATTAAAGTATATATCATTGATTGACTCCTTCCAATTATGTACAAACTACAATCTTGATGCATATCCCTTAATATTGAGATAGCTTCATCTCCCGTGTTTGCCAACTTCTCAATGTAGTGTATAGATTTATTATCAACATTATTTTCTTGAAAATTATTTAGAAACTCGTCATCGAATTTTTTTTCTCCTTCAATTCGTTTCCATATTTCAAGAACATCGTTTCCTTGTTCATGCTGTCGAAATTCCATAGTGATTTGTCGAACAACGAACCGGATAACGGTTAGTATAATAAATGGATGCTTTGCCATTCTTAAAGCATAAGTTAAGGCTTCTCGATCATCTGAGCCACTGACGAAAATCATGGTTATCTGTGTGTATACTTGGCTATTATTTTTTGATTTGCTGTGAGTGGACGTTGAAGTTAAAGAAGGTATCCTTAGGCCTTTGTCGATGAAGAGAGCTACAGAGCAAGGTGCAAGGGACATGATTCTTTGGCTAACAAATTTGAATTCAGTGTCGGTATCCTCTAAACTACAATCAATTCCTTGTTGCATATGAGATGACAAAATAATAAGAGAGGCTTGCTTACTCTCAGAAAAATTGCAGATATTCTCATGAATTATATCGATGGGAGAAATCATCGTGAATAATTGTGCAAAACCAGATGTACCCTTTACGTCCTCGTACTCATGAAATGCTTCAATGATTTGGAAAGATTGGTATGTAGCTCTTCTAAAGAAAGGCGTAGAATCAACATCAAAATAAGAGTTGTGTGGTTCATGTTCAACAAGCATGGGAGGAGCATGTCCCAACAATTCAATAAGATGTAACGCAAAAATTGACATATTCGGTCTTGTATTTAAAATATCCAGTAGATTTATTATGTCATAAACATGCTGTCGAGCATGTATACAACTAACAATACGGATCTCTTCATTCGGATTTGCTCCTTCTAACATCCTTTGTCCATGGGTGTTATTAAAATTCCTCCTTCGTGCATAGCACGCACTTGTTATTGGTGCAACCACACTTGTTGATAGCATTATAATAAGTAATAATGATATATACGTTGCTTCTGTCAAATGCTGAAAGTAATTAAAACATTTACTAGTCAATAATCTGAAAAATGAAGATTGTGTATATAAAAGGATAATAATCAGAGGAAGTTTTCGAGTTGGTAAAAATAATTACCCCTCTATCATGCCCGATATTAAGAATGACGAGTGGTATAAGCCCCTTTGTGCTCAAAAGAACTCCAAGTGCAAAACCATCAGTAACCGATAAATTGCATATAAATGATGTTAAAAGAGTGCATAAAGCCTTTGATATGACCCCAATTACTATGACAGATGAATATTTGAAGCAGCTAATAAGTGTATCAACATCTATTTTAGTTCCCATATTGACAAAGTAAAGTGGCATTAGAACACCTAAGATACACTCTTCCATCTTTTGTATCAAAGTTTCTGAAATCACCCCACAAGGAACACTAGTGCCTAACACAAATGCTGCAAAAATGAAATGTGACCCAATATAGTTTCCAAGGAATCCACTTGTCAAGACAAAGAACATAACAATTAGCAAAACTACGTCATTGATGTAACTTTGCCCGCCTTTTGTAACATAGTTAGATATTTTTGTGATAATAGGTTTGATAACAATACCGCAGAAAACCATGTAAAAAATACTAAAAATAATAGCAAGCCATGTACTCGGCGTGTTAATAGTATTTTCGTTTTCTGGAGAAGAGGTAGATATACCCAAAGTTAATTGGACAAATGCTGAAGTGAAAACATCATGAAGTAAAGCCAAAGACAAAGCCTCTTGTCCTATATTTGTACAAAATATTCTAAGGTTGGCTAAAATAGGAGTTAAAGTTGGAAAACTTGTGGCTGCTGTAATGATTCCCCAATAGAATGTCACAACGTCTCCATTATGGATTTTGTTTTCAACTTCATTAAGGTTTCTAAATACTTGATATAAAATACATCCAATTACGAATGGAAAAAGAAATGCAACAAAACCAAGACATGTTGTCTTGTATCTCTTGTGAGAGATGGGTGTCAAGTCAGCATGCAACCCTTGGATAAACATTGCATAAAGGAGGCCCAAGTTAGACATTGTCTCAAGTATTGTGAGAGAATCTTTTGGAAATACAAATTTTTCTAGGCTACGATTTATTTTTCTTAAAGTAGACGGACTTAGCACCAAAGCAGTCTGCAAAAACAACAAAAGAAAGTACTATGATGTAATACTTACGACAATATCAAATAGGAAGTTTTATGAATAAATAAAAGGTTAATAAAATAATATTTGTGTTAAAATCTTATTCATACAGGACAACATACCTGTATA
The DNA here is from genome assembly GCA_022085475.1 of Heliosperma pusillum. Classification (NCBI taxonomy): domain Eukaryota; kingdom Viridiplantae; phylum Streptophyta; class Magnoliopsida; order Caryophyllales; family Caryophyllaceae; genus Heliosperma; species Heliosperma pusillum. The sequence goes on from JAIUZE010010776.1 coordinate 6,215, forward strand.
TTAAATATGCAGTTTTACAAAATATTACTACGTGATAAGAATTTTTTAATTTAAGTATTAATTTAAGTCAATAAAAGCTTGTATAGTTTATTGTGGAGTGAACCCAAACTAACATTATCATAAGAACAATCAATGACATAAATTACATGTATCGGTTTATGTTTAATCAGTTACATTGTCCTGTAATTATTCAATCATTTAAGATTCTCATTTTTTTCCCCTTATCATTAAAAGGTTTACATGCAGCAAATCCTAAAGCATAATTCGATAATGTTTAATATTCTTAATCATAAAGAAGTATAATTGAAAATTTAATTGTAGATGTATGACATGTTAAAGGAAAACACTTACAAGAATATTAGACAAGATTCGAGGTTGTCTAATTAGTTGAAATACAAACGAAAAGCCGTGATTGATAACCATCGCCAAAACCATTTGAAATACAAGTTTCGGAACTGGTGTATCTAACGTAGGTATATCACCCCATAATTTCTCAGAATCAACTACATTTGCATAACATATAGGATTGGCAATTATTGTTTGATTCATCTTTATTGTGTTTTTTTAACTTTCTGAAACATGAAGGATAACATGAAATAATTAGCTATTTAGACGGAAGAAAAAAAGATAAAAATTGAGTGAGAAATATATCCTTCATGGCTTCCCTTGCTATTAAAATTGTTTTTATTGTTCAATGACTATTATTAGTATCATTAAAAGTTTAGTATTTGGTAGTTTATATACACATCTCGACAAATTGTAAAATTTGCCTTTCAAACTCGCGAATCAACGATATTCGAAGACATTATTTGAAGATTGTTTGAGATTTTAATAATATAAATAGGTTTTAATCCCGTAAAAAATCACAGTTAAAGAAGATTTTAAGTTATATTAAACTTATTTGAAACGTTTGTCTCATAGCCCTATTGAAGTCAGTATAGCTTATTTTTGTGAACCCCCGCTGTAATATATACAACAAACTAAACACAAAGATTTCAGCGGGAAATGCGAGATTTTAAAATTTTAATTATTAAAAACCGCGAAATTAATAAATCATAAAAACAAAAACTTAGGTTTGAGAGTCCTTTATACAAATTACAACTTAACTCGTTGTAAGTGATCTCTATACCTCAGTAAACATAATTACCAAGATCCAAATCTAAACTACAACAAGAAAGCTAATGCGTTGTAAGTACAACGGTCGCTAACTTACTCGTCAAAACCACTTATAATCGCTATCCTGCAACATGTTCGTTCGTTAAAAATGAATGTCACAGTCAGTGGAGAGTAGCTCGGGGTTCTCCCAACCATATTACATAAAAAAGACGTAAACGAGAGTAGTATCAACATATTCCAACATAAGCAAGTCAATTAGGTTTCATAACGTAAGAAAGAATGATAATTAGTACATTAAGAGATCATAAACGATGACAAAACTTTAATTCAAAATTTTCATCATGTGACATACATAGTAATAGCGTAATAACATAATAAATAAACCAAATATATAATTCTTGTGAGTATAGATAGAAAGAAAAGTACATTCATCAGCAAGATTATTTAAGTCAAGTCTCGTCAATCGTATTGACACTAGGTGGCTTGCATCTCCCCCAGTGATGAATAAGATCAAAACACTCATACGAGGAAGACAAATACAAAAGAACAACCAAAGCAATGTGATTTATAACACTTAGCTAATAACGACTCTAAGTAAGAGTAGTAGGAAGCACAACATCCGAAGCATCCAAGACATAATCTCATGGTAAATGAAAAACACGTGGAAGATAGGACTAGGCAAGACGAGACTCAATCCTCCCGGTAGGCTACGATCATAATACGGTCTTAGTATAAACCTGGATTCAGACTCTCGGGATAGAGATTTGACAAGCGATTAACATTTTATATCCAAGACTCACTAAATAGAACACACACAGTAACCAACGATCGAGTAACCCTAAATCAGCATGACACAAATACCCTAACCAACAGTCCAGAGAAAGGAAAAACAAATTCAAGCTAGAAATCCATGCACAAGACACGTATCCCCTCCACGTGAAATTAAATCAATATCATGTCTAGAACTCAATTTATGAGCAATGAAATTTGACCTTTTATGTAGACAGTTTTTAAATTTGGAATTCCTTTTCCAATTTTCATGTCAACTTAAATGTAACTTGTTTAAACATTTTAATACCTATTCTAATGCTTCAAATGCAACATGTACTTATCCAATAATGATTGACCAGCCTTTTAAATGCATTGTACATTATCAAACTTTGATCAATTACAAGAATCGTTGACAACACAAAACCGTCTTTACCCAAATCGATCAAACTCCAAAGTGGAGGACAAAATCATTAATCTAGTATGAAACCCATTCATATTTCTCACCTAAAGACACACAAAACAACATAGTTTGGTACCAATACCTTTAATCTTCATCCAAACCAACATGAACATGAATACATGATTAATATCATCACATGGAACAAGAGAATCATAAATTAGCATGCGAAAGGGGATTCTCAACATAATATAGTCTCAAAGTTCACAACTTTATCCAATTTCATTATCAACATATAAAGATACTATCTTTTCATCTGTAAACCCGTAATCTACTATTCAAACCACACAAACATATGTAATATCGAGTAATCCGCCTACATTACCTTTTTGCACTTCAATCTACAAGACTCTCGTCTATCTAGCACAAGTCCACCCTGGGGTAAATAGAGTTTCAACTGAAAAATAATTTCAAGACATGATGGGTTAGACATGATGGATTAAAAAATAATTTTTAATATTTTTTTTTATAAAAGCTGGAGAAATATGAGATTTTATTGTATAAAAAAAAATAGGAGAAGGAGATGAGAAGATTAGTACAACGAGCGTACAATTTCGTTGAGAAACTAATAAATGACATCAATCTGAAGGCTGTAAGGTACCGTTAAATCCCGTGCTTAGGGTTGATGTAAAGACTGTGATGATTTGGGAAGTGGAGCTTGGTAATAACCGCTTTGCATGATGAACCATCATTCTGAAGGTTTGTTTTGTGGTGCTTAGGCCAAAGGCTTATGGCTTGTAATGTGGTTGGAAATGGTGTCTCGGGTTTGCTGGAACCCGAGTGCAAATGGGTTGGAAGATGATGTGGGATCAAATTTCCATGTCTGGACCCTACTGGCTTGGGTGTAATGACAAGGCTGAATGAACCTTCATAATTCCCGACTGTCTCCCTGTAAATGTCTCGAGAAGGACTTAAGGGAGTATAAGGTTGTTGATGGTGTTTGCTGACCATTTGGGCTTTGCTCTTTGCACATGAATACGAGTTTTGAGGTACTCAATTTTTTTTTGCTTTAGCCATTAACAGGTAACTTTTGAAAGTTTATTTTTACAGGTGTTTTCAACATTTTTGATTTTAATTTTTTTGGAATTTTGTCAACGTTTAGGTTGGTGAGCTATTTGGGTAGTTGATGCGTGTCGTTTCCGCAATCAAAATTAAATTTATATTCACTCGCTAATTCTACCAACTAGATAGTGTAAGCAAGGGTCGAACCCACAAGGACTGAAATTACTATCTTAGATTAACTAAATATAATATATATAACTGTAATATATAATGGGGGGGTTGGTTTAGGTTGTTTTGAACTAAAAGTGGCTAAGCTAAGTAACAAATTAAAGTAGCGAATCTTATAAGTGATAGAATATGAATGACGAATTAATAGGAAACATGTAATTTTCTATAGATAGCGGGGTAAAATCATCGACTCACTTTAGTCTCGAATAGACTGGTTAACTAGCTAGTCCCTTGGAAACAAGCAAACAACTACTTTTATCTTTCTTACTCGTTAAATCCCGTGAAAACACGCAAATTTAATCCTAGTCAAATTACGTCAACTCAACCATGAAAACATGTATCGACCTGACAAACTCAATCGCATTAAGAGCACCAATCAATTGAATTAGATAAGACCAGAAAACTGCAACCTCATACAATTCAATTATCAAACAAGATTCAAGTAAAGGAAACCGAACCAGAAAACTGCAACTCGATTAACACTACTCCCAATTCAACAATAGACTCACGAAAATAATATAGATGATCAAACTAAATAAATTAACATGAATCATAGAGTCAAATTACGAATCTAGAATAAATATCCAATTAACTAACTGATCTTACAAAACAATAATCCAATCTCATAAACCCACAATATCAAATAGCTAATTACATGTCCCTATAATTAAATTAGTTCATACTAATGATAAAAACAATAAAAATAGAGGAAAGATTGAGAAATCTCATGGAAAATCGGAGGAAAAACGGGTCGGAACGGAGTTAGGGTTCCGTCGGATCGCCTCTTCTGTCGCCGTCGCTCCCTCTCTGCCTTTCCTTCTTGAGTCCTCTTTTGTCTCGTCTCCTTCTATATCCGTCTGGATTCTATCTTCTGGAGTCTCTATAGTTTATGGACTCTTGCGTCTTCTCTTTCAACCTTGGGCCGTGTCGTTTGTTTAATAAAGTTTTACGTACGTACTTGCTTGTCTGCTTACTTTAATTCCTCTTTCGACGAAGTGAATACGATATTGGACCGTCCTACATTCATAACACTACTTTAGTAGAAATCCGAACTCAATTTGAACGGGTAGTAACTAAATGATCAAAATATATATTAAAAGTCTAATTTAGCTCATAATAATATAAGACGGTTTAAAAGCTCAAAACACAAGATAATTATAATATTAGCTTTAAAATACGAAAGACGACGTTAAAAGATATAATATTAAGAGGGTAATACGTATAATTATCGACTTATCAAATTCCCCCATACTTAGACTATTGTCGTCCTCGACAATGACAAAACTTGAGCCAAAGACAAATTAAAAACTTCAATGATTTTAGAATAACCAAACAAGTTTATCGACGACAAACTAAAACATTTTTAGAAATCACTTTGTTTAAATTAGTAAAGTTAACGGAAATCATTTTTAATTAAATTAGGAAGTAACGTATACCAAACTTTCCCTCCACTTCAAACTATACAACTAAATAATTAACCAACATAAATATTTTAAACCTCTTCTAAATTACAATTACAAATAAATGCATTAGCAAGACACTCGGTCCAACTACCTTTGTGCGCGTGTGGAAGTGTATTGACTCGTAGATGAGGGTTTCAGCAATTTAAGATCGTAATGAAAAATTTACTTTCTATACATTTAGTATGAGGATCGTTCTCCCGAACATTAAAGTGTATCCGTCCCTCAATAAACTCACCACCAGAACCACATCATTCACTTCGTTTTTTTTCAACTTCATTTTTTTCTCTGTTTGTTCTTTCTGTTTTCCTTTTTTTCTTTTCTTTTTTCTTTTTCATATCATTTTTTCAAACATCCTCCAACTTTCAACTTTCGTAACCGTCTATCCAGTGACCCTTGTAGCGAGTTTTCGACCAATGGATCCCGTCCATCCGGACAAGTCATTAGGCATTCTCCCAGTACAATGACTGGGTTCCCCTAAGGATCTAATTACTCGAGCCACCGGATAGAATTTTTTTGTTTAAATGAGGTCAAATAATCTCCCTGAAGCCCTGATTAGGAGTCACCTATGAAAGTAAATTAGCTAAAAGACCGGCTTACACCCACACACTAGAGTCAACGAGAGTGTAATAAAGGTAGCCAAATAAAGTGCTTTATAATTCTAATTTAAAGGAGACTTAAATATGTATGTCCCATAATTAATTAATCCAAGTTCAAACTGGAGGAAAAACTCACATATACACGACTTCAACTTTTTATTACTTTATAGATATTAGTGAAAATTAATTTTTAAGTTAACATTTTTGAAAAGTTGTTAGATTAGAGTTCGTCGTCGACTCCCTAGTCTAGTCAGTCTGATAAGCACAGAGGTTGTCACTTTTTAACTCAATTTTAAACCAATACTACATTTTACGCATGTCAGTCATTAGTTACCCAATTTTTCATGAGGCAGGGGCATTATACCACATAAACAAGTATTCCATGTACCATATATTTAAGCCAAGTTCAGTAGTATGCACACAACGAATTTGATAGTACTACTGCCAATATCATTCACCTGCCATGTCTGACTAAATGTTTACCATCAACAACAATGTCCAACCAGAAATCACATAAAACCATAGCTATTCACAGCAAAAATTTCAATTTTTACCCATTTTTTATGAATTTAGCTTGCCTCTCCCCCACACTAAAACTCGACATCGTCCTCGATGTCAAAAATAGACAACGAGATTAACAAATTAGCATATAATAAAAACAAAAGGGAATGAAGCACTTAGCGGATTAATGTGGCGTATGGTCATGCTGCCTTACTCAAGCAACCTGCCAAATCTCGTGGAAGATCAGCCAAGGGACACAAGTAACCAGTAGCCTAGACTGTGACGGAAGGTGCCCTGTAATTATTCTCCTAGCCTCCCAGTAAATATGGCCGAAACTTTTCTAAGGCAAATATCACAGCATACATTTCTTTCTCAGTTACTGTGTAGTTACATTGGGCAGGGTCTAGCGATTTTGAAGCATATTGGATCACATACGACTCTTTATCAACTTTCTGGCCAAGGACTGCTCCTACTGCCCTATCACTAGCGTCACACATAATTTCAAAAGGCAAGTTCCAATCAGGTGGGCGCATAACAGGGGCAGAGGTGAGTTTGTCTTTTAGAATGTCAAATGCCACTTTACACGCATCATCAAACACAAAGTTAACATCTTTAGCTAGCAAAGAGCATAGCGGGGATGAAATTTTAGAAAAATCTTTAATGAAACGTCTATAAAATCCCGCGTGACCCAAGAAAGATCTAACCTCACGCACACAAGTCGGGTATGGCAGTGAACTTATAACATCTATTTTAGCTTTGTCTACTTCTAAACCTTTAGAACTCACAATATGACCCAAAACGACACCTTGTACAACCATAAAATGACACTTTTCAAAGTTTAAAACGAGGTTCGTCTCAACGCATCTTTTCAGCACAAGTGACAAATTATGAAGACACAAGTCAAAGGAATCACCAAAAACAGTAAAGTCATCCATAAATACTTCCAAACAGTTATCAATTAAGTCCGAGAATATGCTCATCATACACCTTTGAAAGGTTCCAGGTGCATTGCAAAGTCCAAAGGGCATTCTTCTAAAGGCAAAAGTACCAAAGGGGCCCGTGAAAGTGGTTTTCTCTTGATCTTCGGGTGCTATGGGTACTTGGGTATAACCTGAATACCCATCTAAAAAACAGAAAAATGACTTTCCGGCAAGTTTTTCTAGCATTTGATCAATAAAAGGTAAGGGGAAATGGTCTTTTCTAGTGGTCTTATTGAGTTTTCTATAGTCTATACAAACCCTCCACCCATTAGACACTCTTGTAGGTACGAGTTCACCCTTATCATTTTCCACTACAGTTATACCTGATTTCTTTGGGACTACGTGAATAGGGCTAACCCACTCCGAATCAGAAATAGGGTATATCACTCCAGCATCCCTCCATTTTACCATTTCCTTTTTAACGACTTCTAACATGGAGGGATTTAATCTACGTTGGGGTTCTCTAGAAGGTTTAGTGTCTTTCTCTAAGAATATTCTATGCATACAAAGGGTGGGACTAAGGCCTTTTATGTCAGCTAACGTCCATCTTATGGCCTCTTTATATTCTTTAAGGACCTCTAACAATTTAAACTCTTGTGACCCAGACAGTGAATTAGAAATAATGACAGGTAAAGTATCATGTTCACCTAAGAAAGCATATTTTAAATTACTAGGTAAGGGTTTTAATTCTAGTGTAGGGGCACATTTGACAGAAGGACTTAATTTAGGAGTGTCTTTCGGTAATTCAAGACTTGAAACACATTCAAAAGATTTAATTGCTGGATTTGCATAAAAAGACTCAACCTTTTCATTCGAAGACAACATAGGACATAAATACACATCATCATCAAATAAGTCACACTCATTTAATTTATCAATTCTTTCGCGTTCAATTGTGTCATTTATATCATTAATCTCTATCGAGTTCACATTCATTGTATCACTAGGATATTTCATGGCATCATATATATTCAGTTTGATCAATTCACCATCAAATTCAAAAGAAATAGTACCCTCATATACATCAATTTTAGTTCTAGCTGTTTTAAGAAATGGTCTCCCTAATAAAAGTGGCACATTTGTAGAATCGTACGAATTACTCATATCAAGCACATAAAAATCAACGGGAAACACTAATTCGTGAACTTGAACTAAAACGTCCTCTAAGACACCTACAGGGTAGGCATGTGATCTGTCAGCCAGCTGAATCACTACACCAGTTTGAGACATAGGTCCTAACTTAAGGGACTGGTAGATGGATTTAGGCATTACACTAATAGACGCTCCTAAGTCAAGCATACATTTATTAAGTTTAAAGTTTCCTATTTTACAAGATATACTAAACATGCCAGGGTCCTTATATTTAGGAGGTATTTTATTTTGAATAATTGCAGATACGTTCTCTCCCATTAAGACTTTCTCACCACTCTTTATTTTTCTTTTATTGGTGCACAACTCTTTTAAGAACTTAGCATATTTAGGCATCTGTTTAATAGCATCTAAGAGTGGAATATTAATTTCTACCTTTTTAAATATCTCTAAAATTTCATTATTTTGATCATCTTTCTTGGATTGAACAAATCTAGATGGAAATGGAATGGTAGCTCTAACATTCTTATCAGGGGAAGGGGAAGGTTTAGTTAACGTCTTTTCTTTTTCCTCTTCCTCTACTTTTTCTTGAACTTTAATACCATTTTCATTATTTATATGCAAATCATTATTATTATCAACTTCACGACTAACCTCAAGCTCCTTCTCTGTTTGAATTATATTATGAAGTTCTTTACCATTTCTCAAAGTAATAGCTTTAGTTTCACCAATGGTAGGAGATTCGTTTTTCTCTAAATTATGTACAACTAAGCTATTCTGAAGAGTGGTAAACATAAGTTTCATCTGATTATCAAGCTGGTGGAGGTGAGTTTCTGTTCGTTCTTGGCGATTAATATCGTTTGCGTGAACATGTCCTATTTGAGTTACTAGTTGTTTTACCATGTTTTCCAAAGATTGATGTTGGTTATTCATGACATTTTGCAATTCTTTAATTTGTTCAGCTTGGTCTTTTAACTGTTTTTGCATTTTTACCACTGATTCATCCTTTACTCCATATTCTTGGGTGCTAATGGCCATGTTTGAAATTAATTTTCTAGCCTCAGGTGGAGTTTTATCTATCAATGAACCACCACTAGCAATGTCTATCAATCTCTTTTGATCATCCAGCAAGCCATCATAAAAATATTCAATTAAAATATTTTCACTAAGTTGGTGTTGGGGGCAAGAAATACAAAGTCGGTTAAATCTATCCCAATATTCATTTAGAGATTCATTTTCATCTTGTTCAATAGATGTAATTTGTTTTCTTATAGCTCTAGTTATACTAGGTGGTTGATATTTTTCAAGAAAAGCTTTTCGCAAACACTCCCAAGAATTAATAGAACCAGCAGGAAGATAAAACAACCAATCCTTAGCTAAGTCATGCAAAGTAAACGGGAATGTTCGAAATTTAATTATATCATCATCAATACCATCTAAAGAATAAGTAGAGCAAGTAAAATAAAATTTTTGTATATGTTTTTGAGCATCTTCATTTGAATTACCAAAGAATTTAGGGAGAAGTTCGATAAAACCTGAGTTTAGCTTAAATGGTTTCTCCAAAGGGGGAAAAATAATACTCGACGGCGTCTCCCCACAAGAAAATAAATGCTCCCTCAAGCTCTTTTCAGCAGCTCCAGCCATGTCTAGAAGTCAAAGAAGTACCTATTAACAAAATTAACAAATATATAAAAAATAAAAATAAATAACCTAACTAAACGAATTATTATATAATCTAAGATAATACGGAAATCAATCCCCGGCAACGGCGCCAAAATTTGATGCGTGTCGTTTCCGCAATCAAAATTAAATTTATATTCACTCGCTAATTCTACCAACTAGATAGTGTAAGCAAGGGCCGAACCCACAAGGACTGAAATTACTATCTTAGATTAACTAAATATAATATATATAACTGTAATATATAATGGGGGGGTTGGTTTAGGTTGTTTTGAACTAAAAGTGGCTAAGCTAAGTAACAAATTAAAGTAGCGAATCTTATAAGTGATAGAATATGAATGACGAATTAATAGGAAACATGTAATTTTCTATAGATAGCGGGGTAAAATCATCGACTCACTTTAGTCTCGAATAGACTGGTTAACTAGCTAGTCCCTTGGAAACAAGCAAACAACTACTTTTATCTTTCTTACTCGTTAAATCCCGTGAAAACACGCAAATTTAATCCTAGTCAAATTACGTCAACTCAACCATGAAAACATGTATCGACCTGACAAACTCAATCGCATTAAGAGCACCAATCAATTGAATTAGATAAGACCAGAAAACTGCAACCTCATACAATTCAATTATCAAACAAGATTCAAGTAAAGGAAACCGAACCAGAAAACTGCAACTCGATTAACACTACTCCCAATTCAACAATAGACTCACGAAAATAATATAGATGATCAAACTAAATAAATTAACATGAATCATAGAGTCAAATTACGAATCTAGAATAAATATCCAATTAACTAACTGATCTTACAAAACAATAATCCAATCTCATAAACCCACAATATCAAATAGCTAATTACATGTCCCTATAATTAAATTAGTTCATACTAATGATAAAAACAATAAAAATAGAGGAAAGATTGAGAAATCTCATGGAAAATCGGAGGAAAAACGGGTCGGAACGGAGTTAGGGTTCCGTCGGATCGCCTCTTCTGTCGCCGTCGCTCCCTCTCTGCCTTTCCTTCTTGAGTCCTCTTTTGTCTCGTCTCCTTCTATATCCGTCTGGATTCTATCTTCTGGAGTCTCTATAGTTTATGGACTCTTGCGTCTTCTCTTTCAACCTTGGGCCGTGTCGTTTGTTTAATAAAGTTTTACGTACGTACTTGCTTGTCTGCTTACTTTAATTCCTCTTTCGACGAAGTGAATACGATATTGGACCGTCCTACATTCATAACACTACTTTAGTAGAAATCCGAACTCAATTTGAACGGGTAGTAACTAAATGATCAAAATATATATTAAAAGTCTAATTTAGCTCATAATAATATAAGACGGTTTAAAAGCTCAAAACACAAGATAATTATAATATTAGCTTTAAAATACGAAAGACGACGTTAAAAGATATAATATTAAGAGGGTAATACGTATAATTATCGACTTATCAGTAGTCCTCGACTCATACTCCTGGTCACGATTGAATTCACAACTATTGTTGAGCCCCAATTTAATGGATCCTCCTCCAGGAGTATCGAAGTATTGGACCACTTTTGACATATTTTGGGCTTCACCAATTGATTTGGTCAGACTAACATTTTTTTGTGAGAATAGGTCAATCTTTTGTCCCTTTCTGAAATGGGTTGATTTTGTGGGGAATGGGCTTGCCTACCGTCATTGCTATTGGAACAAAGAGCTAGTCCAGATTTGTCATAAAATCATTTATGAGCTCGTCTTGATAAATGGTTTTGATGGAGGTTTTCTACCGCCATACATGGAATTGGTAATGAAAACAAACACGGGATCCTAATGTACCTTACCATTTAAAAAGAGACATACTCCTACCCAAGGGGTGCCTTCGAGTGTGTTGTGCAACTTTTTTTTATCGTGTTTTATGATTTGTTAATGGAAATCAAGCAGGTTTGAAGACGAAAGAAACAATTTATTGAAATGGAGAATGTTTGACATACTTGAAGATAGAGCGATCCCCAGAACACGATCTGGGCTCTCGCAAAGACCTTGACTAAATAACAAAATCCTAGACTTATTTTAGGCTAAGACTCAAACATAAATCCGTGCTCGTTCTCACCAGGTTTTGGTCTTCGACTATTCTTGTTAAGTCATCGCTCCTTGTTGCTTGGATAAGCCAAAAGTGAAAGAAGCAATGTGCCTTCATCAATCATATCTTGTATCTGATGCTTTAGTCTAAAGCATGCCAGTGTCATGTCTAGCACCTCTATGAAATTTGCCGTAAAGCCCCTTTTATCCAGTATTTAGGTTTATTCCAAAGATCGGGATTCGTAGTTGGCCCAATTGCTTGAAGCACTTTGTCGTGGCATAATATTTGAAAGACGGCAGTGTATGAGAGGCATAGCTCTGTAAATGACATTCGAGTCCCGTGTGACAATTTCTTTGGTGTTGTCGGAATGTTTGTGCCGACTCGAATACCTGGGTATTCTGGGTGCATGATGTATGTCAGAATTTTACTTTTGATTTTGCCATAAGGTGGTGAATTTTCTTGTCAATGAACCTATTTTCCAGGTTTTGGACTCGTGTGCTTAGCTTCTCGAATGCAACTTATAATTGTTGAATCATAGAGTTGACCTTTTCCAGGGTTTGAATGTCGGTAATTGGAGTTATTGGCTGAGTAAGGTAGACATCTTCTTTGTCATTGGCCCAAATTCCATTGACTTCGTCAATGACAGACTTGGTCAGATGTGAATAGTCAACCAAAGTCTCCCCAATGAAAATCTCATTCGTTTGACTTTCGACGAGATTTTTGATTGATGGCAATGGGATTCTTCCATCTTCAATCATGTTTTGTATTTCATGCTTTAACTTAAAGACTCTTTTTGTGTCATGTCCTTCGCCACGATGGTACTTACAATAGGCGTCGGCAACCCATTATTTGTTTCGATTTTCAGGTGCTGGGTCTGGAATTGGCCTTATTGGTTGGAGTTTGCCTTGAGCTAACAGCTTTCTAGAGCATAGGTTTAAGTAGTTCCTATGTTGGTGAGCGACCTCTGAGGACGTTCTACCTTCTTCGAAGGGGCATCTAGGAGATTAAATGCTTTTGGCAGGATCAGCAACGTTAAGTGTCTTTGATTTATAGGGAGGGCCTTGGTATCCCTTTGTTTTTTCGATTTCAACTTGTCGTAGGTCATCCTCGATTCTGATCCCAATTACGGCCAGTTTTCTAAAAGTTCTGAAACTTTAGTATTTCAACACGTCTAAGTAAGCAGGACTGAGGTTCTTCACGAATTTTTCAATCATTGTACCTCTTCTTTAGAAGCTAACTTTACACTTTCAGTGCGTCATTGAGTTAGGAATTCAGTAAACCCCTTCTTTTATTTTTGGACCATCACCTCAAGAGTACAGATGTTGATCTAGATTTCGGTATTGTCAGAATATTGTTGGTGTTTAGGTCTCTTCCCATTTGTGTGTGAGGGGCATAATCCCACATTGGTAGAATATGAGTGAAGGGATTCGTTTATAAGTAAGTGGGCTACTCCTCCTAACACCAATTGGTTTTAGGATGGAACCTCACTTGCTTGTGGGCTGGTCTCATGCAACTAAATCTATAAGCCCGCTGCGGAGGACTCAACAAATGGCATCAGAGCCGACGGTTCAGTTTGGGACCGCAAGATGCGATGTGGTGATGGTGCTCGAGATGACGCGTAGTAGCGTCGTGGTTGCGGAGTAGCATCGTGCGGAGTAGCCTGGTTGGCTCGACACAGTGTTGTGTTGGGTGCAGAGTAGCGCCAAGTGAGGGGGAGTTTCAACACACACACATGTGAAAGAGGGAGATTGTTGAGGTGTCTTCCCATATGTGTGTGAGGGGCACTATCCCACATTGGTAAAATATGAGTGAAGGGACAAGTTTATAAGTAAGTGGGATACTACTACTAACACCAATTGGTTTTAGGATAGAACCTCACTTGCTTGTGGGCCGGTCTCATGCACCTAATTCTATAAGCCCGTTGCGGAGGACTCAACATGGTCTTCCAGAAACTAGTAGGGAAACTTTTCCTGGACTTTTATCTTGCTAAGGACCTTAAATTGATGGAAAAAGGAGATGGAGGATAGGTGCTTCATGATATGTGGCATGACTCTGGAGCTTGTTCTTCCTGAAGGGGTTGTGCTGCTTGGGTGGTACTGTCCGAAGGGGAGGGTTGTTCTACTTGGATTGTACTGCTTGAAGGGGTCTGGCTGGCTCCTTGGGTTTTAACTCTTTTTGTAATCCCTATTGCTTGATGAGGATTTGTCCTAAAATATTCACCTAAGTCATCATCTAATTCTCCATAGTAAAGACTTAGATCACCCACATTGAATGTGCCATGTACCCCATACGTCCTGGAAGATCAAATTTGTAGGCATTGGACCCTAACCTTTCAATGATCTCAAAAGGACCTTCTGCTCTTGGACTCAGCTTGTTCTTTCTCTCATCTAAAAAACCTCTCCTTCCTCAAATGTAACCATACTAGATCCCCAGCTTTGAACTCCCTAGATTTTTTCGGACCTTTAGCTTTCGGTTTGTACATTTGATTGGACTTCTCAATTTGTTGTTTCACTTTGGCATGTATGTGCACCAACTGTTCCACCCTGGCTCTGGCATCATAGCTTCTCTTCCTTAGTACTGGTACAAGATCTGTTGGCATCAAGGGGTTAGTGCCACAGACAACTTAAAAGGGGCTTTTATCTGTGCTGGTAGAGGGGGCTCTGTTGAATGCAAATTCTGCATGGGCCAGCTTCAAATCCCAATCCTTTAAGGACTTAACAATGGCACATCTAAGGATCATGCCCAATGTTTTGTTGGTCACTTCTGTTTGCCCATCATTTTGAGGGTGATGAGATGTGAATAATAGGAGCCTGGTCTTGAGTAGCTTCCACAAAGTCCTCCAGAAGTGACTCATGAACTTCGAGTCTATGTTTGATACTATGGTTCTTGGAACTCCACGGAGTTTGACAATCTCCCTGAAGTATAGGTCTGCAACTCCCATAGCATCCTCAGTCTTCTTGCAGGCAACAAAATGTGTCATTTTGCTAAACCTGTCAACAACCACCATGACTGAGTCTTTGCCTCTCTGAGTCATAGGAAGGGTTACAATAAAATCCATGCTGGCATCTTCCCAAGGCTTATAAGGTCCTAGAAAGGGGATGTATGCCCCAGCCTGGAAGAATGATTTGGACCCCTGACAAGCACTGCATCTTCTGATCACATCCTGAACATTTCCCAACATCTTTGGCCAATGAAATTGTTCCTGTAATATGTCATAAGTTTTGTGAATCCCAAATTGACCAGCTAGGCCATTGGAATGTACTTCCTTCACTAGCAACCCTCTGTAAGGACCCTTAGGTACACACAACCTCTTTCCTAGGAACAAGTACCCTTCCTGTAACAAGTACCTGCTCCCAACCTTACGCTTTCCCTTCAGATGTGTCAACCATTCTTCCCAAAAGTATGGATCCTCCTTGTGCAGCTCTTTAATTTGCTCAAAACCAAGTACTCTTTGCTCCATGAATGTGAGCATCATTCTTCTCCTTGACATGGCATCTACCACCACATTGTTCTTGCCCTCAATGTACTTGCTGAAAAAAGAGAAGGATTGTAAGAACTCTACCCATTTAGCATGCCTAGCTGATAAGTGAATATTTGTATGGTTTTAACCCCCATTGTAGCTCGGTTTTGTATGTCATTTGTGCTTTGTTAAGCCACTTTATGAGCTAATATCGTCTTCTAGGCGAATTCCTGTGTTCTAACCTGTTTTGTAGGGAAAGTGACGTTTCTACGCCCTTTTTCTATATTCCCGAGCATTTGCCTAGAACCCGACGATTTGAAGAAGCAAGCTTGACCAAGTGAAAGGCATTTCAAGAAGGTTCACTAATTCGAAAGAGAGAAGAAGCAAGGACGGTTTCGTAGTTGTCGGAAGATCAATCAATTAGGAGGAAGAATTCATCGCTTTACATCATATCCAAGCAACAAACCCGATTGTAGAAGTCAAGGGGGATGTTGGAGGTCAAGTCAAAGAAAAGGAAGATGAAGCGTTAGTCAATTGCTTCCAGAAGACGACTTACCCGATCGGGTAAGTGTGTACCCGATCGGGTATGTGTGCTGCTTCGTGCATTGCGGCTCCTTCATCCTATTTTTGACCTATGTGTTTAATGCCCGACCTCTTCTCCACGAAACCCTAATACTATAAATAGATGCTCTAGCCCCTCATATCAAATCATCCATCTTTTTATACTTCTCTTCTTTTCTCTTCATATACTTCTCTTTAGATTAGGAGGAGGGGGAACTAGCCTCCCTTCTCTCATTTTCTTCTTCTTTAGTCTTTAGTTCTTAGTTTTATTTCTGTCCCTTAGTTTAGATTAATAAGGATTTCATCCTTGTAATCTCCTTTGTGTGATTCAAGCGTTGCAATTCAAGGATCGTTTATTATATGCAAGGATTTTCTATTATTGTTATCATTGTCGTCATATAGGTATTTCTGTTTTATCCCTTGTTTAATGTTCTTACTGTTTTCCATTTGATTGTTATTCGCTTTACATATTGTCTTAGATTCATTTTAGTACCGTTATAATCGTTGTTTCATTTCCTAGATTATCAATTAGCGTCGTTATTATCGCCATATAAAAAGTCAAAACCAAATAAACATGTCTATCCTAGTTTTCATTGTTAATATCATTTTAGACATAGATATCATCATGAGTGAGTAGTCATCCTTTCTAGGGTGTAGGGTAGCCATGTTAGATTGATTAAAAGATGTTAATTGGATAAAGAAATTGTGCCTTTAAAACATTGTGTCTATGCATGTTTGGATTGTAATGATAGTTAACGATTTTTAGCTAAAATCATTTGACTAGTATGGAATTCTTTTCCAAGGTAGATATACAGGAATTGAATAGACAAAGCGTGACGTAGTGGATTAAGACCTAGTAAATCGCACTAAAAGCCTGCTAGACCATCTGATCTATGATTGTAATGAACACGCCATTCTTACGAACGCTCAATGAATTATTTGCATATCCTAAATCCAATTTCATCAATATATCAATCTACATGTGTGAACCTACTTGCCTAGATGCTTTTCATTACTCGCTTTACTATTTTTATTTTGTTTTTATTTTGTTTTTATTTATGCTTTATATTAGTTTAGATATCAAAAATCTCAAAACCCAGATAATCATTAGATAGAACTTAATTGCGAGACAATTCACATTCCATAGGAAACACCATTTCCCTGAGGATCGACCCCTACTTCCCTAATTACATTAATTTGTTATTAGCCTAGTCTGGGTAATTTATCTTTGTATTGGGATTGCGACAGGCCCGGTCAAATTTTGGCGCCGTTGCCGGGGAGCACGGTTTAGTTTTCCTTTGCTTGTAATTTTTTTATCGCAATTAGTTTTATCTAGTCTTTAGGAATCCAAATTTCCTTTAGACCTCTCTTGATTTTTCATCTTAGCTTTTCAATTTTATGCCCAGATCTTCTAGATTAGGGACCTCTAATTCTTTAGACCCCGAACTAGAAAGAACTCTGCGTAGGATACGATAGCTATTCAACGAAATCTCAAAAGCTTCTGATACTTCAAGTTTAGACCGTATTCGTGAGAAATACTCAGATATTCTATCTAATCTTGCAGGAGAAGAAGATTCATTCTCATCTCTATTCACAAAAACCACTCAATCTTCATTCCATCTTCACCTTCACATTAGGAAATGGTTCGACTTTCCGACCATTCCAAACCCACCGCAGAAACACTTCCAAGGGGTATTACTACACCCCAAATCGAAGCCCAAAACTTTGAAATCAAACCATCCTTCATTAACCTTATAGAAAGAAGCCAATTTAGTGGCAATGCCGCAGAAGATCCCAACCTTCACATCCAAAACTTCTGTGACTATTGCTCCACTATTAGACAAAATGGAGTCACCCAAGAGCAAATTAGAGAGATGCTCTTCTCATTTTCTTTGAAGGGTAAGGCAAAGTTGTGGATTCATAGCCTTGATAAGGTTACTTTAGGTATCACCGATTGGGAGAGCTTAGCTCTTGCCTTCTACCAAAAGTACTTTCCCCCGGAAAAGACCGCTTTGTTGAGAAGTCAAATCACTGGTTTCCAACAAGGGGATGATGAGAGCCTATATGAAGCTTGGGAGAGGTACAAGGACTTACAAAGAAAATGTCCTAATCATGGGTTAGATTCATGGCTCCTTGCCATCACATTCTATAATGGGTGTTATATAGAGTCCCGTCGAATCCTGGATTCTGCTAACAATGGAAGATTTGATCAAATCAATGTTGAAAATGCTCACACTACTATTGAATCCATGGCAATTCACGATTCTCAATATAGAAATTCCCGCTCCATACCATCAAAATCTAAGCAAGAAGACCCCGCTTTAACACTTTTACAAGCCCAAGTAGCCCTTCTCACACAAAAGCTAGAACAACTCCAATCCTTTACATTTCAATAGAGTGACAATGGTGTAAGTAAACTTGAAGCCATAATGCTGCAATTAGCTCAAAGGCAAGACACCACGATAGCTCAATTCCAAGAGAGCGATCAAGCTAAGGATGTCGCCATCAAATTGTTGGAAGCTAAAATTTCCCAATTTACCTCTTCTAATACCCACCAGGAGCACGGGCAGCTACCTTCCCAATGTTACCAACCTCACGAAACTGTAAATGCCATTTCTTCGAGAAGTGGTAAGCATAATGACGAGCCCGTGGTTGTTAATGTTGAAGCTAAGGTGCCCATGTCAAAAGGGAAAGAGCCCGAGATTCCTATTGAGATCAAGGTCCCATTTCCCGAAAGATTAGCAAAGCACAAGGAGGAGGCAAAGTATGGTAAATTCCTTGACGTCGTTAAAAACTTAAAGGTAACAGTCCCTTTCCTTGTATTGCTTTCCGAAGTTCCTTCTTACTCCAAGTTTATGAAGGAAGTCCTCAACAAGAAGAGATCCTTCAATGAGACTAAGACCATAGCTTTCACTGAAGAGTGTAGTGCACTCTTGCAAAATAAATCTCCACCAAATCTCAAGGACCCTGGTAGTTATTCCATCCCTTGCACTATAGGCACATACACCATTGATAAGGCCCTTTGCGACCTAGGTGCTAGTGCAAGTGTCATGCCCTTTTCTATTTTTGAAAAACTTAACATGGGTGCTTTGAAATGCATTAATATTACTTTGCAAATGACGGACCGTTCTCTAAAACAACCTATGGGTGTTTTAGAAGATGTGCCCGTCAAGGTTGGTAAGTTTTTCATTCTCGTTGACTTTCTAGTACTTGACATTGTCGAAGACTCTCAAATCCCAATCATTTTGGGAAGACCCTTTTTGCACACCACTGGTGCAGTTTTCGATGTCAAGAATGGGAAGTTGACACTAGAGATAGGAGATGACAAGGTGACCTTTAGTAAAAATGCCACCGTTAGGAGTCCTGTGGTAGAAGAACCTTGTTATGTGCTTAATGTTGATGACTCTTCTATTGTTTCTTCTATGTCTCGATCCTTACTGACGGATCCGGTGGAGGCACAGGTTAGTGTTGATTCTCTTGCAGGTGAGCATACTAAAAGCACTACTGCTAAAAGTGCTAGAAGGGGCTATTCTCGGAAAAGCTTGGAATGGATGGAGAATGTAAAGAACGTTATGATGATGAGTTTGGATGATAGTGAGCTTAAAGATAAAGGATGATTTCAAAGAAAGAATTGGAGTCTAGCAAGACTTTTAAATTGCGCTTCTCGGGAGGCAACCCGTGTTCTTTTTCTTTTTGCATTTTTATTTTTGTATTCCCTTTTCGTTGTTAGGATTTATTTTACAGATGAAAGAGTTTTTGAAGAATCTATAAAGACCTTCCTTGTCAAGTCCAAAAGACTAGCTTGGGGTAGTCCGCGCTGATTAGTAAGCTTCACTCTTCTTTCATTTTTCCTTTTTCCCATTAAGCATCTCATTGCATATTTTGTCTTTATGCTCACATTGAGGACAATGTGATGTTTAGCTTGGGGGAGGGATTGCATTTTCCCATTTTGCATTTTAGTTTTGAATAAAAGAAAGAGAAGATTTTTGAGAAAATTTAAAATTTTTTTGAACACAATTGAATGTTTTTCATGCTTTGCTTGCTTGTTTACTATGCTATCATGTTACATTTCCCAAAATTAGAGCTTTCAAAAGATAATGATTCAATATTCATTGAATTGTGCATACATGGGGAAGTCTTGTACACAGTAGGCATAGAATGAATCTATAGATGAGTACGCTTGATCTTGACATTTGGCAAGTTACATATATTGTAAGGTAGAACCTCCTTAGGCTGGTACATCTATACCCAGTCTCATTTAGGTGTGTGTAGTTCTTCTTGTGATGTGTGTCATGTCAAAACGCATAAGTATGGTTCTCATTTCATTCCTATAAGCATTGCATTCATGATTCACTAAGATTTGAAGCCTTTTTTACTTTAAATTACACCTCAAAGTTAACGCCTTCATACAAATGCTTCACAAAATAATAGCTACATACAAAAACTGCCTACCTTTTGAGCTAGTAGTTAGACTATGGTGTATGGGTGCTCTTTTGAGAAGATTTTGTTCCTTAATGACAAAGTGAATTTGGAGAACGAAAAATATTCAAGAAGTGATGTTCAAAAGAAAAGAAAAGAAAAAAAAAGAAATAGAAAAAGAAAAAGAAAAAAAATGAAAAAAATCGAAAGAAAAAGAGAAAAAAAGAAGAAATAAAAGTAGAAGTTGTGAGTATCTCCTCAAAATGTCAAATCAATAGAAGGAGTTTACCCTTATGTTTCGTGTGTAATAAGCCAATTGTTACTTCTGGCTTCATCTTTTGTTTTGTGGGAAATTCACCGAAAGTTTGGATTGAGTAATCATTTATCATTGGTCAGTTGCTAGCTCATTCTAACCTTCACATTACCATAACTGTTTGTCCACCTTTCACCCATTTCCCAAAGCCTTCTTCATTACTTTTTCGGCTTCTTTTCTATGTGCATTGTGATCTTTGACTTGTGTTTTGAATTGTTTACCATATTAGACTGCGGACACACTATCATGAGTCGTAGATAGGTGAGTGTCTCAAAAACATTAACACATAAAGAAATCACCTTTTACATACATTGAGTGTTCGAGTGTACCGTGAGAGTCCATTTGTCAAAAGATCATGCAAGAGCCGAAATTCTATATTGAAATTCTTTGTGCTACGCCGTTATGTAAATCTCAGCCATGTTTATGTATCATTCTTGCCCACGTTGTTTTTGGGTTATGATTCATTATGTTTTCAAAGCCTTATGTTGAGATTTGTTTCTAGATGGTGTAGTAGCCAATGCTTGCAACCTTCTCCTGGTATTGTTTGTTATATTTGCTTGAGGACAAGCAAAGGTTTAGCTTGGGGGAGTTTGATAAGTGAATATTTGTATGGTTTTAACCCCCATTGTAGCTCGGTTTTGTATGTCATTTGTGCTTTGTTAAGCCACTTTATGAGCTAATATCGTCTTCTAGGTGATGATCATTATTTATATACATATTTTATGCCTCCCTTAGACACAATTAACTCGATTTACCGTCTTTCCTTGCTTATTTCTATGCTATTTTAGCTAGAATATCGATTCTGCCACTTTTGTTATGTTTTAATGCAGATTGGATGCATTTGGAGCTTTTTTAGATGATATGGAGCATGGCGGAGTTGGATCGTAGAAGCTAGGCACGGGAATCGAGGAAGAAAAGAGAAGAAATGAAGAGAAGTTGAAGAAACGAGCTAGAATGAAGGCTGCTCGATCGAGCACACCTACAGTGCTCGGTCGAGTCGCATTGTGTCCTTGCTCGAACGAGCAGAGTCACCTTGCTCGATCGAGCAAGCTCTATTAAGGCAGATTTCTTTTATTTTCCTTAACTTTAGACCTAATTAGTAAGATCTTTTGTAATATAAAAAGAAAGCTCGTCTTTCTTAATTAGATATTCAGATACATGCTTTCTTAGGCTTTAGAATACTTTTAAGGTTTAAATCAGAAACTTTAGTTTAATTTACTTTTCCGCTGGATTTGATTCATCAAAGACGATTGTCTTTAGTTCAACTTGTATTCGGTATTCTTCAATCTTTCTTAGTTATTTATTTAATTGTCTTCTTGTTCCTTAATTATTCTTTGTTCATCCTTTCATTGTTGTTAATCATGTTTACTTTAATTATTATTGTTGTTGTTTATATCGTTATGAGTAGCTAAATTTCTTTCTAGGGTTGAAAGGGGATCTAGGATTGTTAGAAGGGGTAGATTAATTAATTGAATTGCAATTGCATGGTTATCGTTTGATTATCGTTTTAATTCTAGTTGTTTGATTACTGGCCAGGATTAATTAACTAGTCTCGCGAATTAGGATTGACACCGACCGGGTTAAGACTAAGATAGGCTACGATAATTGAATAGAACTCGTTTAATGATAGCGATCGCATGTTAAATTGTAGATCTAAAGGGCATAATTGAATCGACCGATCTTGTGACCTTAGATAACTTTATTGCATGATAATTGATTACTCCCCTACCCCTGAACAATAATCCTAGTGAACCTGAGACCATAGACTTTTAATCTCATTGTTTTCAACCTTATTAGTTAGTTATTGCTTATTATTAGTTATTGCTTATTATTAGTTGTTATTATTATTGTTATTAGTTGTTATTGTTTACTTTAGTTGTTGTTCTTAATTGCTATTAGTTTAGAACTCAAATCTCAAAACCCAGAAATTGTTACTTAAGAGACGAACTTAGTTTAACAGATTAGAATACTACCGCCTCCCTGTGGATTCGATACCTTGCTTACCGCTGACTATTAGTTAGTAGTGAATTAGGTTTTACTTGGATTAAGGTGACGCGACTTTAACCTTATCAAATTTGGCGCCGTTGCCGGGGAGGCAACAGTTTTCTGTTTGTTTCTACTTAGTTTGTCTTTTTCGTCTCAGGGAACCTAAGTTCCTTGAGACCGTTCTCATCCTTTTCTTTAGTTTTTGTTTATGCCCAGGTGTTCTAGGTCCGTTCTCGTGCCCTACGATTGCGAACCAGAGAAGACTCTCCGGTCTAGACGGAACTTTTGGAAGGAAATTCAAGAAGCGGAAGACTTGAGTACGCTTGAAACAGTTTACGCCGAATTCGTCACAGAAAAACCGTCCTTAGAAGAGGATACACTTATTTCTGCACCTACTACAACCATGCCTACTCTAGCCAGCCATTCGGAGCCTACCGTTGCATCTATTCCCAAGGGATTTCAACTCCCTAGTACGGGTAATAGTACTTTTGAGATTCGTCAATCTTATATCTCTTTGGTGGAGCGAATTATGTTTGGAGGAAGCCCTACTGAGGATCCCGCTAAGCATATGGAGAAGTTCACTAACTATTGTTGCTCTATTCCTTTGACGGGTGGGGTGACACAAGATCAGATAAAGTTGGTGTTGTTTCCCTTCTCATTACAAGACGGAGCAGAAGATTGGTTGAGTGAGTTGGATATGGCTGCACTTGGCATCACCGATTGGAATTCTTTGGCTCTTGCATTCTACAAAAGATATTTTCCGCCACAGAAAACCAATGCCATTAGAAGTCAAATCACAAGTTTCAAACAAGGTCCCCAAGAGAACTTTAATGAGGCCTGGGTTCGCTTCAAAAAGCTTGTCAAGTCTGTTTCACATCATGGTTTTGATACTTGGTTCTTATGCAACCAATTTTATAATGGGTTATATGACGATCAGAGGACATTGCTCGATTCTGCTGCCAATGGGAGATTCCAAAATAACACTACCGATGCCAATGCTTGGAAGTTAATTGATGAGATGGCTACTCACACTGCTGAGTATGGGAATCCTAGAGGTAATGTGAGGAGAGGAGGTACGGATAATGCAGTTGCAGCTCAGTTGGAGGCATTAACTGCCAAAATTGCCGAGTTACAAACTTCAAAGTCCTTGGAAAATAAGCATACGGTTCATGCCATGGTTCAACAAGAGCCAACCTGTGAAAGATGTGGTACTATGGGGCATACTGCAGTGGAATGTATGAGTACGGTTGAGCAAGTCCTTGCTTTTCAATCTTTTAAGCAAGGTACACCTTACTCCAATTTTTACAATGAAAGGACAAAAGAGCATCCCAATCTATCCTACCGAAGTCAGAATGTTCTTAATCCTACCCCACCGCCACATCAGCAACAAGGTTCTTCTTATGTGATTCCTCAGAATCGCAATTTCCAAGGTAATTATAACCGCTCCAATCAAGGTGGCCAAAACTTTCAACAACCTCCACCTCCACCACCTCCAAGTAATGATATGGCGGAATTGAAAGCCATGTTGCAGCAGAGTCTTATGATCCAACAAAAGCAAGATGCTCAGATCTCACAATTAATAGCTCATAATAAGATGGTGGACACTCAAATTGCCCAATTGGCAATTCAAAATCCACATAAGCAACCGGGTAATCTTCCTCCTCAAGGACACCCTCCACATGAGCAAGTCAATGCCATCACCCTGAGGAGTGGAACACCTTATAAAGGCCCTGGAATGATAAGGGATGGAACCAATGAAAGCTTGGAAGTTGCGGATCAAAGTTCGAAAAAAGGCAAAAATAAGGCTGAAACAGAGGTTGCTCGATCGAGCAGAACCCCCTTGCTCGATCGAGCAACCCAGGAAATTTGCTCAAATTTGCCTCGGGAAGTTTCTGAAAGCTACA
>JAIUZE010010780.1:0-21739 GCA_022085475.1 Heliosperma pusillum
CTAAGCAGAGATGGCTAGTACTTAAGCTGGCTCCATTTCCAAAGTGGAAATAGGCAGCCATGCCCCGACTTGGATATAAACCCACCAAGCCGAGACACAAAAGCTATCATCAGGTGAACATATACTCGTTAAAGACAGTACTTGCCTATCTATGTCAGGGTCCAAGATACTCATTTAGAACTAGAATGGTCAAGACGCCATATACTCATAATTCTCTATGGGTACTTAGTCAACACGACATATATCATACAATCAAACAGTCACAGAAAGAACTTCCTATCATGTGACTAATTGCATATAAATCATAATCAAATATCATATCGCCTCATATCTACTAAGGCTAATTCATTAATTAAATACAACCTTACTTGAAGACAAATCCCCGACCCGAGTCCCGCGACGGGTTATCAGTCAAAACGGGGCTGACTAGATCTTAGTTTGACCAAACCCGTTTGGTCAAACCGGCTAGAAACAAAGTCTTTATCACATAGACTTGAACATAAAATCATCATATTCATTACATGTTATTTATCAAAACTTCTAACATGTGAATTATTAAATCTTATTAAAAACCCGTTTGACTTAAATGATATCAAATTAAACTACGATCTCGTCTTATAATTTCTAACATGTGAGAAATAATAATTTTATGAAAATACTTTTAATTAAATAATTTACTTATTAAAATTTCCCACTTGCTAAATATTACAAAACACGACAAAAATAACGATAACTCACAAACCGTCACAAGTCCCAAAGTGGGACCCACGGGCTGATTTTGGGCCGGACCCCACATGGGCCTGGATGGGCCCACGGCCTGTTTTGGGCTGAAATGGCTGTTTTCATTTAATTTCTAAAACCGTTTCTTAAAAATTTCCGCATGCTTTAACATATTTAAAACCCGTCAAAACAACAATATAACCATCAAACATCGACACAACCCAAAGACCAAAACCCGGACCCACCATGGACCAACCCAGACCGGGTCTGAACCGGCCTGGACCGGTCTGGTTTGGTCCGGTTCACAGCCACCATAACCGGCCACTTCCACGGCCAACACCACCACCCATACAACTTAATTCTAACATGATTTTTCATTAACAACAACCATTTTAACAACCAATTTAACCATCAATCATACAAAAATCATTATTATGAAAAATCATCCAAATTCACCAAGAACACTAACATATGAGAAATTTCCTAAACAACATAAAAATCATAACTTAATAAAAATCATCAAAATTCATCAAGAACACTAACATATCAAAAATTTCCTAAACAACATAAAAATCATAACTTAATAAAAATCATCAAAATTCATCAACATGATAAAAACAACTCCTTATCATATTACTACCAAAATTCCATAAATCATAAAAACATGAACTAAAACAAAGATGAACCAAAAACTAAAGAAACAAAGGCTAAAGCTAAGTTACTAACTAAAACCATAAAAACCATAACATGAACCAAAACAAAAGCTATGTGACATCAATTCGTCGAGTAAAACGGAATTGTTACCTTAGCTAGCAAACCACTTAGCACAAAAATAATAATAAGAAGTATATAATAAGAAACCCTCCTACTAATCTTCACCCAAAATATACGAGTCTCCAAACTCGTCTTCAAAATCTTCCCCTATAAGAAATGACAAAGAAAACATTATTAGAAATAAAAATATGAATTTCCATAATTAAAGTGTTGAAAACGATCTTGACGGAATTTAAATTAAACCGTACGTGAAGATGAGGAGCGAAGAGGAGATTCTAGAATTATAAGTTAGGACGGATTTAATTAAGAAACGAAGATTTTATGAAGGTTTTGCTCAAGAACGATGAAGAACAAAAGATGAACGACGAAGAACACGAAGAACGATTAAAGAAGGTGATATTTTGATCTTTATTTGATTTGTTGTAAAAATGAAAAGTTGTTTGTGAGTGGAGTGTGTGTGTGAGCCGTGTAAATATAGGCAAAATAAAGAGTCGGGTTTTGAAATTGTTGTTACGTAATTGACTCGCGTTTAATAATTATTTTACGGTAAACGATTAAATATAATAAACGATAAAGTTAATTACACTAAATATCAAGATATTATGATATTGTAATGAAAAATAATGAAAATATCAAGCCCTATTAGAGGGTGGATGAGCCGTGTGGTTTTGTGCTAGACGGGTCAGTTTTGTGAACGATTTGCGTAATTTTCGTTAACTGATCGATAAAGTTAATAAATATCTAGATATTTTGATTAGTTTAATCAAAATAATTAAAATATCTATTTGTGAGTGGAAAGCGATGACACGCGCGTGTGACTCATGCCAAAGTTGAGTTTCGATTTTGTTTCGCGCTTTACGATGAGTCGGGAATAGTTAAATGACGTTCGGTTAAAACCGTAAACGTTATTCTTTAAATTCCGAATAAATTCAAAATAATTATATTAAATTATGATAAATCTTAATAAATCTAAATAAAAATAAATCAAAAATATTATTTTTTTAAATAAAATTTCGGTCTTCATACTTATGAGCCGAGTCGGGAAAAGTCAACGGAAGTCAAAGTTGACTGAAAAGTCGAGAAAAGTCGAAGATGACTTAAAAGTCAAGAAAAGTTTAGGACGACTTAAAAGTCAAGAAAAAGTCAATGACGACTTTTAAAAGTCAAGGAAAGTCAAAGACGACTTAAAAAGTCAAGAAAAGTCAAAGATGACTAAAAACGGTCTTTTCATGAAATCTCTCAGAAATTCCAAATACGAACGCGGAATTTCAAAATAAGACTCGGAACAAAAATTCCTATTTTAAAAACTTAAGTTCTACTGAAAAGTGTTAGTAAATATTTTTACTAGAAAAATTGGCATTTTTCGGGTTGTTACATCAAGGTTCAATTAGTTGGCTTAATTTTTCCATACACATTGTAAATAAATATGGGGGAAGAGAGTCGTCTTGCCATATGCCTTTGGTAGAAGTGAAACTCGGAGTCTTCTCCTCATTCCAAAGAACACTAAGAGATGAAGCTCTAAGGCGAGGACCCTAATGTCATTAAAATCTGTCATAGCGAGCCAAGGTTGACTGTAGGTTTTCGCAGAGCATTCAAGATCATGCCATAGTTCCTTTTTTTTTGTAGCTTGGGGCTAGTATATATAGCCGAGAAGAACCACCTCAAGTTTTTTGTCGTGACATGTTGTGGATAGTGAATGACAGGCACCACAAAAATATTTTCGAGTTTCCAAAAAAAAAAAAAAACAAATCCCCTCCCCCCTTAAATGCTTCTACACCAACTCTTGTTTTGCTTCCGTAGTTGATACAGTCACAAACCTATTAAGCAATGTAATTAAGGATGAGAAATCTATTAAAATAATACACTGAAATAAAAGCACTTCCCTTATTTTGACATAATCTCATATTTACATTCATATTTTGATGTAATCCACTATTTAAGATTTACTTCTAGGTTTTCTGGGGATTACAATTTTGCTTGGAAAGATAAATCATAGCTAAAGTAGCTAAAGCATATGTTACTAGATTTTATGCCCGTGCGATGCACGAGTTTACATTAATGTTATTTTCATAAATTTTCTATAACAAACTTATAAGATTATAATAAAATATAATTTTTAAGAAAATAATATTGATATATTGAGTCAACTTCTATTTTAACCATATCTTACCAAGCTTGTCAAGACTCAAGTTATATTTGACCTATATTATGATCCGGAAAATATTAACATGACTGTCGCGTTCAAATCATTTATTATTTACATATGTTTTGATCGATACATTCACTCCTATTTATAATCATAGGATCACCCTAACTTATTCTAATTACTAGTAGCTAAATTAGTACCTATATGAATCTTCTCTTGTAGTGACTTACACGGAATTGTCTCACCAGGCCATTCTTCCTCTAGCACGTGGACTTCAACTACTTCTTCAACTATTTTACTCGATTGTTGCCTGTCTTCTAGGCTTTCAAGATCTTCAAATTGAGATCCTACCTTTCGACCCGCAATTTTTGTAACCTTGTTTGGACCTGATTGTACTTTTTTCACTTAATTTCTATCTTTTTCCCCACGCAGTTTGCGACGGACAGGTTTCTTGACGTGCATCCATGATCCGTACGAGTCCTCTCCATTCACATTGTCCCCCGAAATTATTTCTTGCCTTACTTTCTTAGTGGCGTTTTTGGTTGTTTACTGACTCCAACGAGAAACTCATTTCCCAAAGGCTTAGCAAAGAGCGGACATTTAGCATCTGTATGGCCAAGTTTACCACATTTGTAGCATATTTGTGGTAGGCCTTCATACTGGATTATCCAAGTCTTGCCATTTACTAGAAATTTAGAAAGCAATGGCTTCGATAATTCTACTTCTACACTTATACGAATAAATTGACCTCTTTCCGTCATCGCTGTGGGGGTATCAATTCGAACGACTCTACCAACTTTGCTTCTTACCTTACGAAGGATATCCTCGTGATAATACACCACATGTTTTCTCAAGATGCGTATCCATGTGGTTAAACCCCGTATTGGTTCATCCGTAACAATGAAGTTAGGAACCCATTTGCGGATCATAAGATAGTGGTTCCCAATCATCCAGGGTCCTGCGTGAGCACTAATTCAAAATCATCCCAATTTTTGAAACAAACCACATAATACGAACATCCTACGTCACTTATAATCAATCCTCCTTTCAATGCCCATTTTTTCTTGATTTACCAGAGTAACGAGTAGTATCCGATGTTCTTGTCAAACATTTTGATGATTAAGGAATCTTTTAAATTCCTTCGAGTCATCCTTTTCTCCTCTTTCGACAAGAGAATTGAATGGCAAGTTGGGTCATTAGTATGTTCCACATCTTAGATATCATAGTCTGAGACATCGTCATAAATTGCATTGTCTAGACCATTAAAAACAGATCTTGGATTGATAGCAAAGGATGGCGAAATACCCAGATTTAGCGAATCTTTGTAAGATGCCCTAGGGTTATTTCCAAAATTATTGACCGCATCCAAACTCTTAGGAACAAACGACACATCCATGTCATCGCTAGACACTTGAGATGACTGCGATTGATTCATTATCTTGGAATTTGGTGACGATTGACGTACTTGAGTATCCGACGGGGAGGAGAAAGGTTTTTTAAAAGAGAGGATTTCACAGGGTTTTTTTATTTAACTTTTAACTTTTAATTATTGTGCAAATCATAATAGAATGTTAGTAACATAAATTGTAATTCTAAACCACGTATTATCTCATCATTTGATTTATCCAATCTAATCATCATCATCACCATTCTTTATATTGAAGCACACATTCTTAAAGCTGACATGGTACCATGAAGTCACAACAAACATAAAATAGAGCTTCTTCATTAAAAGCAATTTTTAATAACTAATTAGTTTTATTACCCGTGCAATGCATATAATTATTTTAGGTATTGTTTTAGATATTGAAGAGACTATGGACCCGAAATACTCAAGAGGGGGAGGGGGTGAATTGAGTACCAATTTAAAACTTTGAATCGATTGACTTAATATTATTAGCTTATTGATTAAGTAATAATATCTAAGTGTTATTGCGAGTGAAAACTAAACGAAAGAGTAAAACTGATAAAGTAAATAAGCAAAGTAAAGCGTAAAAATCACACAATGATTTTTAACGTGGTTCGGCACCCAAAGGCCTACGTCCACCTCTTCTTATTAATAATTCTTAGTACCAACTCGGATTATAAGAATTATTCCCCACAATCAACTATGATTGTGCTAGCTTTGGATACTACTCTGTACCCTATTTTTCGCGTTTCTCTGATTGAGAAGCCACTTTGTTGGAATTTCTAGTTATCTTGGTAGGAATTTCTTGCAAAGTACAAATGCTAGTGAATGTCATTTATCGTGAGAGTAATTCTTATAATCCGAGTTTGCTTATACTTGATTACATATTGGATTGTATACTTAGAATTGTTGGATGCTTGTGTTTGGTTTGTATATCGTGTCCCTAACCTTCTCAAGCACATGGTCATTAATGGTGAGAAGCAAGCCAATAGTGATCCATGTGGTTGCCAAGGGGAGTCTTCTCCGAGTCTTATATTACATGATGATGATGATGATGATGAAGGATGATTCTTATACTCGCATATTATTATTATGGTAATGTTATCCTCATATCCGGCATAATAAATATATGTTTCATGATGATATATGCTTATATGCTTGCTTATGTGCGTTTTGATGTGATATGGCTGGGAGACCCCCGAGTTACTACCCACTGACCGTGGCGTTCATGTTAAATGAATGAATAGGTTGATTGATGATGCTTCTTTTGGGGTTTAGTGAGTGAGCTAGCGGGTGTCGGACTTAGACGTTTTACCTATTTTCTCTTTACTCTAGTTTACTAGACAACATATCGTTTTGAGAGACTATGTCTCCATTGTAGTACTTGTACTTTGTTATTCGTTTAACTTTCCTCGTATTTTGGCATGTAAAATTTTATAAAACTCCGTATTTTCCGCAATACTTATGCATTCATGTTTGTTTTATTTCCGCGTTTATCGAGGGTTGTCACAATAATTCTGTTATTCATTTCCTAAATGCAATTGATATGGCAAGATAAAATCTAAGGAATTAAATCTCTAATAGAATATTCTAGAAGACTAAAGTTCTTCTAGAACATTCTAGAATCATTGCTAGTGATTTCCTTAGAGTGGAAAAGATTTTTAAATATACAAGTCTTTTCACATTATATATTTTCTCAAACCTTTTTACTAGAAAATATTATTAGTATAAAATATATTTCAAACAAAATATTTTCTAAGATTCCCACAACAATAATTTCTCAAGATAACTGCAATGTTATTTATATTAATCGTAGTTGCCTAAAATAAGACAACTCTTGACTAATATAAATACCATACCAATTTTAACTAATCGAATTCTTTACTTATGATATCTCAACTCTCTTCAACATTCTTCAAGCATATGAACTTTCATCTTCTTCTTCAAGCTTTATGTTAATGTCGATACTTTGTTAACCTATAAAATAGATTAAACACTAAAGAGAAACAATACCATTAGTAGCATAAAAATAAACAATTTGTCATCATCAAAACATAACTAATACACACTAGAGTCTACAGTTATATCTACTTCTATTGTTTTACTTGAAAAATATGTTTCTACACATGCATTTAGACTTAAATTTGATTGAAATGATAACTCGTTGGGATTACGTTTTCTCCATTAGTCTTATTATTATATCTGAATTTATGCCAAGATTAAAAATATGGACATACTTGTGTAGGCACGTAAATCTTGTATAAGTGTCATGTCAGAAGTCAAAGTCAAAATGTTGACCCGTCAAAGAAAATGTAAACTAAAATAATTTATTTGGACGAAATTATATTAAATTAGTCCATTTTAGTTATTTTAATCCGACCCGCTTCCTAAAGTGACAAAACCCCGTGAAATGGGTCAAATTCACTAAGACGGGTCATTCTCGCCTAGCTGGGTCAAACATACTCACATGGGCCGAAAAGACTACCAAGTCTATTGAATGGAAAAGCCAAGCCTCTCATTTCTTATAAATACCCCACTTAGTACTCATTTTGGGACTAATCACAAAAAAGAACCACCACACAAAACACAAAAACTACACTAGAGAAACAAAACCTCTCTAAAAAGAAAACCTCTCTACAAAAACCTCTTCCAAGAGAAATATCTAGAGAAAGACTACTCTTCGATCCGACGCCAAGCATCCATTGCAAGTCATTTGAAGAGGAGAAATCAAATCAAAGGAAGGAGAACGAAGTCTTCAAATCAAGACCCTCCTTTAACTCGTCTATTCATCCAAACCGCGGAAATCAAATCAGTAGAATAACTAGTAGTTTGTACCCGAAATCATTTAAATGAATAAAAATTTACTTTGTTGCATTATTTTGTGTTTCCTCTACTTGTTTGCAGATCTACACGAATTTATTGTTACAAATTTGGCACGCTCGGTGGAACATCTCTACTACTCATCTCTTTTTCCGCTTAATCAAGTTTCAAATCATTCTTTCCGATGGCCTCCAAGAAGATCTCCACCATGTCGAAGAGGATGACATCCAAAATCTGATGACGAAAGTTCAACTCGCCTTGGTGCACCTTTTGATGAACAAAGCATCAGTGTTTCCACAAGGAGTAGGACCAGATCTACCCTCATCCGCGCTGCCGCGGTGAGACTCTGTTCTACGTCTGTGCCTACGAGACCCCGCAAATCTGGCACTTTCGTCGCTACTCTCAAGAAATCATATGGTGCTGGCGACTCTAGGCCATACGGATATCTAATGTTCGGTTCCTTTTCCCACGTCCAAGTCGACGAGCCTAAGTTCTCCTCATCAACATCATCTTGGGAGAAGGCGCACGACGCTTCGGAGAAAAGGAATGTCCACGCTAGTCTGTTGCTCAGACCACTCACCGTGGAAGATTGCCAAAGTAGCGTTGGATTGTCTTCGTCTTCACCACAAAGGACTAATCAGGAGACGACAAGCCAGCGGTCATAATCCATGGTGGCGCCTGTCATGGTCATTGAGACCGACACTGTGGAAGAACACTCAACAAAATGAAAACCCTTCTTGACGAACCGATGAAGGATAATGAGGAAAAGACCAAACAGATTGCTACCTTGACGAAAAAGTTGGGAAAACGGCCTACGTCGTCATATCTCAGTGACAAAAGTGACCACGGTAGTGACATAAGCGATGATGGTGAGAAGCCAAATAAATCGGTTACCGCTGAAGACATCCAGGAAATGATCTCGAAAGCTTTCAAAAGTCAATTTGACGGGAGCTTTAATTCGGGAAATCATCGTTATATCAAGCTTTATAGCAAAAGGATCGACTGCATGAGGATGCCCACCGGCTATCAACCAACGAAGTTTCAGCAGTTTGACGGAAAGGGCAACCCCAAGCAACATGTCGCCCATTTCATCGAAACTTGTAACACTGCGGGTTCTGAGGGAGATCTCTTAGTCAAGCAATTCGTTTGTTCGTTGAAAGGCATTGCTTTTGACTGGTATACAGATCTAAGTGCCGAGTCAATCGACAGTTGGGATCAGATGGAGAAAGAATTCCTCAATCGATTCTACAGTACTAGGTGTATTGTAAGCATGACGGAGCTCACCAACACAAAACAATGGTAGGATGAACCCGTCATCGATTACATCAATAGGTGGCGCGCGTTAAGCCTGGAGTGCTGACCGGGTTATGTCGCAGTCCCGATACAAAAATAATTACCCACACTTAGGCTAACAACATAAGGAATGTAATTAGGGAAGTAGGGATCGATCCTCAGGGAGTACGTGTTAACTATGAATTGCTATGGGGTGATTTTCATTTAAGTCTGATTCATTTGGGGTGATTGTCTAAACTACTAACATGAAATAAAATGACAAGTATGTAATGCCGATATTTAAATGACAAGTATGGAAATTGCAATAAAAATAAATCTAATCTAATTGACGGAAAGAAAGGTGACGATTATTAAGTCTAACTACAATAATAGAAAACTAATAAACTAACAAATGACAATAAAATAAACTATCTAAGAACGGAAATAAAATGACGGTAAAATAAACTAACTAAATAACAATAAAATAAACTATCTAATCAAATTGATATAGAGAATTAGAAATTCATGTCAAATGATTCAAAAGCTTTATTGATACCAACATTAGAATTACTACGATTGTCTAAGCCTTGTAGCGGTATATTCCTCTCGGATTCGTACCGACTTTTTAATGGGTCCTAACGTCCTCTCAGCCTGGTTAGGTCACTAAACCCCTATTGGTAGTCCTAATTCCCATCCCAACTCTCGTTTCTAAGACGGAAATTGACTAGTACAAACAATTGCTTATGGCCACTAAACAAAGTCATAGAATTTGACACGACCAAAGGAAGAAACAAACTAGGTGGTTCTATTGGTATCGATTCTTCTTTTAATTCATTTTAACTAGCAAATCATTTCAATATTTCAATTTTATTTATTGTATTTACATAATGATAATTTTACATTTTACTAAATTCAATTTATGTGATTAAATAGATTAAGAGGAAAATGATAAACAAAACTAAACTACGAAATAAAAGTGCTAAAATGATTAAGGTGATTATATTAGTAATGATTCTAATGATGAATTTTATGATGATTATTATATGATTAGGCAAAATAGAATATGACATGTTAAATGATATTTTGGTTTTGACTAGATTATTTTTATATGGAATTCCTACCGACAATAATAATAAAACAAGACTAATGAGATTATAATTCATGAACTTAATATGATGATGACAATACAACTAACATAGATACTATAAAGAGAGAACAATGATGTCGGAAATTGCGTAAATAAAGGATAGAAAATTACCGAGATTGGAATGCAAATTATGTAAGAAAGAAAGCAAAGAACAAATATCCAACCCAATACAATGACAAATAATGCTTATTGAAACACTAGAGAAGTACTTGGAAATTACTATAAAAACAGTCTAAGATTGCATAAACTATAAACTATAATCTAAAACTTGTATGAAAGATATGTAATGTTGTGTTGTATGCTAATTGTGTAATTGTGTGTTATTCTCTCCTAAAAATTCTATCTCAATTGTGTGCTAATCCTTGGCTTTTATAGGGCTGCATAGCTGCTGTATTTTGTCCAAATTTGTACCCTAGACAAAGCCATAAAACACTCCATTAAAGCTTGGTAGAAGAAGAGCCAAGAGACGTTCATCAGCAGACATACCCGATCGGGTATGTGGTAATCCGATCGGGTATGTAACCCTGATGGATTTTTTCGTCTCTTCCAATTTCGTCTTTGGGCACGGAATCCTATGCCTTGGTCTTGGTCAATGCAACCCGTAATTGGGCTTGGGCTAGTCTTCCTTTGACATGGGTTGATGTTTTCCTTTGAGAAACAAAGTCAAAGTCCAAGATTAGTCCACTCGAGGAAGGATGTAGCGGAATCGTAGTCAAATCGTGAAATTGCTATCATCGGTTCCTCGAAAACTCGTATTCTAGTACCTTTGCTCCATAAAGTAAGAAAATATAGCAAAACCGCTTCATTTCCTATAAAACGAGACAAAGCACGCAAAACAACTAGAATAGCAATATTAGCTCGTTAATCACTCAACAAAGTGCATAAATCATAAAGAAATCGAGCTAAAATGGGGGATAAATTAGTACAAAATATCGCTTATCAAACTCCCCCAAGCTAAACCCTTGCTTGTCCTCAAGCAAACATAACAATCATAACCAGGACAAGGGTAGCAAACAATAATCAATCTATCATCCAAATCTCAAAAATAAGCTCTTAACAAGTAGATGAATCATAAACCCGAAACAACAAGGGCGAAGGAAAGTGTGAATCATGGTTGAGATTTACATAACGGCGCAGCATAGAAAATATTCTTTGGACTTTTTCAGCTTTTGCATGATCTTATTAACAATGGACTCTTTCGATACACTCTTCACTCAAAGTTTTGTGAAATAGGAAATATTGGTTCAAATTTGAAGTGACACTCTCCTATCTACAACTTATAAGAATGTGCCCGCAGTCTAGTATGGTAGACAATCCAAAATCATTAAGTAAGACTAATCATGATTAAAATGTAATGCAAGAAGCCAAGAGAAATAAAGAAGAGGTTTGGGAAATTTGGGTAAAAAGTGGACAAACGATTTTGGTCATGTGGGGCTTTAAGTCAAGCTAGTAATAACCAAATGTGTAGTGGATACTCAATCCAATTCATACCAATTCCCATAAACAATAGTCAAAGCCAAAAGCAGCATATTGGCTTATTAATCATGACAAATCAAGTTACGACTTCCCGAAATTCTTCTTTCTTTTCCTTTTCATTCATGGAAGCGTTTTTCTCTTATTTTTCTTTTTTCTTTTTTTTTTCTTTTCAAATTTCGTTCACTAAAAAATACGGGAATCAGCAATCCCGAGACAGCAGGTTCACACTAAATGGTGGAATTATCAGAACATCGCAAAAGCACAGAACACCCTTACACATATAGTCAGTTACTAGCTCAACAAGGGTAGGCAATAATGTAATGTAGCTAGAAAGAAGGGTATTTTTGGGCAATGCGAAATGTGAACAGGATTAAATGGCTTCAAAATGTAGATCATGATAGTAATACTTATAGAAAATGGAATAAAAACCATACTTATGCGTTTTGATGTGACACGGACTATAAGGAGAAACTACTCACTCCTAAACTGGGATCAGGTTCAGATGTAACGACCACTGGAGGCTCTACCTTACAATATGAGTAGCTTGCCAAAGTCAAGATCAAGCTTAATTAAGTCCAAATGTAACTTTCTACCTACTGTGTACAAGACATCCCCATGAATGCACAATTCCTCATAACATAATGAAACATCAGCTTATAAAAACTATAAATTGAGAAATGTAAGATGGAAATGATCTTTTTCTTTTTTTTTCTTTTGATTTTTTTGATTTTGAAAAATAAACTAAAGATAAACTACTAAAATTAGAAAATACGCTAGTGAGAAAAGTAAAAATCTAAATGCAATCCTAAATGCAGTAAGTCCTAAATGCAAATCCTCCCCCAAGCTAAAACTTCACATTGTCCTCAATGTGCATGCAATTATAATAGAAGCAAACCGAGAAACGGTTGGTAGCTCATAGAACAGAGAAACAAGATGAAATTCTAATAGGAAAAGGTGCTAGAAAGAAAACTAAAAATGCGAAAAATAAAAGAAAGAAAGAAAGAAAAGCCTCCCCCAAGCTAGTAAAAACAAGGGGAGCCTGTTATCATCTCATCTCAAAGGCCACCAGCTACGGCCTCTCCTCTCTGAAGGAGGCGGCTCGGATGCAGATCCAGAAGCATCTGTATAGTAGGTATCATCTGCAGAATAATAACTACCACGAGAAGCAACGATTCCGGTTGGGTTGCTGGCTCCTAAGGACTGGTACTCATCTACTTGGTGACCACTAAAATCACCTCCATACCCTCCAAAACTCTCGACGCCATAGTCAGTACCACAGTAATCAGGTCCGGTCTGCTGCACACCTGCATCATAAGCAGTACCATACCCCCCTTGGGCCAAGTATGGAAAGACGGGTGGGGGCCCTCAGGTCTAATCACACCTTGCCTTACAAAATGATCATAAATGGGGTGCAGAGCAAGCTGCTGGTCGGACTGAACCCTATCAATGGACATGGTCAAAGCTTGAAACATGGCAGTCACGTCGCCCGTAGCATGGGTCGACTGAGAGGATGATCCTACCTCAGGGCGGTGGGATCTAATCTGAACAGGGGGGTCATTGGGGGTAATATCCCCAACAGGAAGAAAATAAGTGCGACGGGGTAAGATGGCCTCACCCTCCTGAAGTCTAGGACGCTGCCTAAGCAATGGAATATGGTTCACCTCAGCGGTCAACTTGACCGAATCACGGCCAGCTATCCTCCAAATCATATGGGGGTGGGAGACACGAAACCAATTAAGTTGAACAAAATAATCATAATCCAACCCATTTCCCATCTCGGTGGGAGGTGTAGTCAATGCCTGGAGGTCAGTGGTGGCTTGGTTAAAACCACAAACTCGCGTAGCAAGGTGAGTGATAAGGCTCCATAAACAATGCCAGTGTTCTTTGGATTAGTAGCTTTAGTCAACTGAACAGCAAAATAGTAAGGAATGCTAATCGACCACGGTTCATCACTGATAAGGGTAAAGTCGCGTCTCCTTAATCAAATTAAACCTAATTCACTACTAACTAATAGTCAGCGGTAAGCAAGGTATCGAATCCACAGGGAGGCGGTAGTATTCTAATCTGTTAAACTAGGTTTGTCTCTTAAGTAACAATTTCTGGGTTTTGATTTTGAGTTCTAAGCTAAAAGCAATCAATAATAACAATAAATAATAGCAATAACAATAACTACTAATAATAATAACAACTAATAATAAGCAATAACTAACTATAAACAATAACAAACTAATAAGGTTGAAAACAATGAGATTAAAAGTCTAGGGTCACAGGTTCACTAGGATTATTGTTCAGGGGTAGGAATAAAATTAACTATCATGCAATAAAGCTATCTAAGGTCACAAGATCGGTCGATTCAATTATGCTCTTTAGATCTACAATTTAACATGCGATCGCTATCATTAAACGAGTTCTATTCAATTATCATAGCCTATCTTAGTCTTAACCCGGTCGGTGTCAATCCTAATTCGCGAGACTAGTTAATTAATCCTGGCCAGTAATCAAACAACTAGAATTAAAACGATAATCAAACGATAACCATGCAATTGCAATTCAATTAATCAATCTACCCCTTCTAACAATCCTAGATCCCCTTTTCAACCCTAGAAAGGAATTTAGCTACTCATAACGATATAAATAACAACAATAATAATTAAAGTAAACATGATTAACAACAATGAAAGGATGAACAAAGAATAATTAAAGAACTAGAAGGCAATTAAATTGAATAACGAAGAAAGATTAAGAATACCGATTACAAGCTTGAACTAAAGACAATCGTCTTTGATGAATAAAATCCAGAGGCAAGCAAACTAAATTAGGTTTTCTAATTTAAAGCAATAAAGCATTGAAAAGCATAAGGAAGCATGAAAGACGAGCTTTCCTTTTATAATACAAAAATCTAATTAATTAGGTTAAAGTTTAGGAAAATATGAAAAAGTCGTCGAAATATTGGGTTGCTCGATCGAGCAAGGGTATGTTGCTAGATCGAGCAACCTTCAGCCCGACTCGATCGAGCAAGGCATAATGCTCGATCGAGCAGCCTTCAAAATGGCTTGTTTCTTCGTTTTTCTTCATTTCTTTTCCACCGTTCTCGATTCCCGTGCCTAACCTTCTACGATCCGACTCCGGCATGCTCCATATCAACTCTAAAAGCTCCAAATGCATCCAATCTGCATTAAAACATAACAAAAGCGGCAGAATCGATATTCTAGCTAAAATAGCATAGAATAAGCAAGGAAAGACGGTAAATCGAGTTATTTGCAACTAAGGGAAGCATAAAATATGTGTATAAATAATGATCATCAAACTCCCCCAAACCAATCCTTTGCTTGTCCCTAAGCAAAGCACTAAACACTATACAAGGACAAACATACAAATGGTGAATGAAAAACTCAAAGCTAATGTTAATGCACATACAAATCCCAAGCTATCCATATCTATAACAAAGTAATGACCAAGTTGTACCAATAAATCAAATTCAAAGGTACGGGAAAGTAGAAAACGCAACTAATAATCCAAGATTTTACATGATACCGTAATATAGACAAAAACCAAATACCTTTCAATCTTGCAAGGCTCAATTTGTCGGATTCTCGCGGATTCACTCAAGCACTCATAAGTTTATGTAAGGGTGAGTTTTGTG
This sequence comes from Heliosperma pusillum, assembly GCA_022085475.1. Lineage (NCBI taxonomy): Eukaryota > Viridiplantae > Streptophyta > Magnoliopsida > Caryophyllales > Caryophyllaceae > Heliosperma > Heliosperma pusillum. The sequence continues at coordinate 15,407 of JAIUZE010010780.1, forward strand.
AAGATAGAAAGAAATAGAAACACTCACTCAACTTATGAAACATGCATGCATTCTAATGTGATAGTAATTTCCCCAACTAATACGCATTCGCTATAAAGTACATGAATCAGGACAAAAAGGGAGGCTAATGGGTGAAGGTATAGAAATGGATTGTGCCAAGGCACGTTTGGAAATGTGGGGCTAAGACCGGTAGTCGCAGCGACACGTACCAAAACAAATCTACAAGACTAGCACAAACCAACACCGACTAGAGAAATCATCTTAAACTTTGACAACGCAAGAGAGATATCAAAATTGCTCTCTAAATATGCATTAGACTCTAATAAATTCCCTTTCATTTTCCCTTGAATAACTCAATGAAGCAACATATGTTTCTTTCTTTTTTTTCTTTTTCTCTTTTTCATTTTTTTCATTTTCTTTTTTTTTCAAACCTTTTTTTTTTCTTTTGCTTCATAACTTTTTCAACAAAGGGAATAAATGACACAATTGCCAACATACTTGCTACACCCAATTGATATTCTTTTTGAAATCCCGATGTAACACCCGGAAATGTACCCTATTTTTCTAGTAGAAATATTTTACGAAATCTTTTCAGTAATTTTAAGTTTTAATTTATAATTTTAAGTTTCGAGTCGAATTTAGAATTTCCGAGTTCGTATTTGGAATTTCTGCGAGATTTCATAAAAATCCCGTCTTAAGGCGAGTTTGACTTTCTTGACTTTGAAACCGTCTTTGACTTTTTCCTTCATAACTCACACAACTCCCTTCCTTAACCTAATATTTCATTTCAACACAAATCAAACACACTTTTCTTCCTCTCTAAGAAATCAACTTTCCCTCTTTGAATTCGATCTTAGAATTGACGTAACTTCTTCGTTACTTGATAGAATTTACGTAAGTTCATCTTATTCTTCCTCCCGTACCTTCCTCTATCCGTATTGATATTAAAATCATCGTCTTTCTCGCTTTTCAAATTTCCCGTCTTTCTCAAGATGAACTTTATTCATCTTTTTACGATCTAATTGTAGGTGGCGACCTCCAAGATCCCGACAAAGACTACTACCTTATTGAAGAGGAGCTTGACGACTAGTAGGCATAAAGTTAACGGTGAAGGGTTACTCGATATCACTTACGTGTTTTACATGTTATATGCTAGAAAATCGTATTAGAATACGATTAGGAAGATTAGAAACCATGCTATGATTAGTAAATGATGTTATATGATGAATGTTGATGAATTATATTGATGGTTGATGATTATTTGAAGTATACATGAGAATTGAAATGATTTGGAAATGAATTGGTTAAGTGTAAGAGGCTCTCGGGTGAACTGGGGTTCCCTGCCGGTCGACCGGCCGCCGGTCTGCCAACCGGCTGGGAACACATCAGTAACATCCTTGAATTTTTGGGAAATTTAGTATATGGGGCTCTATGCCGGTCGACCGGCCGCCGGTCGACTGACCGGCCCAGACCTCTTTTCTCTGTTTTTGGGTTTTGCCTTGTGTTCTGAGCCGGCCAACCGGCCACCGGTCACTTGCCCGGCCTGCAACACGGCTGTATATTTTTCTTTAACTTATAAAACTCGTAATTTATAATAGTTCGCATGATCCGTTTGCCGTATAATTTTACGTAGTGACTTATAATATTCATGTTTTGGGTATATGATATCTTATTCGCTTGTATCACATGTTTCGTGACGGTTTTTCGATATGTTCCCACTTTGAGTCGGTTTTTACAAATGAGTCGGTTTGAGCACTATTATGTATTGTGCTTTGTATTCTCATTCCCTTGGCTACCTTTCCGTTCGTAAGGCTGGAATGTCGGAACGGAGAGGTATCCTACTGCTTAAATGCATGTGTTAGTGGGCATATGACGACGTTGTTGGGAGTTGAACGCTATGCGTTGATCGACCCGGCCGTCAAATGTTGTATACTTGCGAGGTGGTGTTATTTGCATGTAGCGGACCGCTTGTTATGAGGCTTGAGCTCTTTTCCGCCTCTTTCGTGAATTGATCTACCGAATTTGGGGTACTCGGCATATATATTGTAAGACCGAGTCTTGGATGCGAAACGTCATCGCATGTCGAATCGGAAAACGTTTATTCCGAGATCCTGGCCAGGTTTAGACTAGGACCGTATTATTATCGTCGTGCTACCAGGAGGAAAATAGTCTACATATACGAAATGTAGCATCGTGTATGAGTTCAGGGAAATGTCATCCCGTGGATGCCTTTTAATCATTCTTGCTGGGACACGATGCTAGTGCGTTTCATTTACCGTGAGAGATGTCGTCTTGTGTCGTCGTTCTTTGAATGCGTGATTTCATGATATTATTCATGGTCATTGCATGATTGGACACCGTCAATGTCTTGGTTCGTGAATGGATGATAATGTGTTGGATTTATTGTGATCATCGCATGACTTGACTTGGTTTGTCTGTCGAGTCTCAATCTTATCAATCTTATACCGCTAACGGTGAGATGCAAGCCATAGTGAGCGTATTCGGTTGCCTAAGAGTGTCTTCCCCGAGTCTTTGAATAACATGATGGATTCGGAATTTGCCTCTTATGTTCTTATCATTATCTATAGAATTGCCTATCTATTCTTATCGCAACTCACATGTATATTTATATATGCATGCTCTAACTTTTGTATTTCCTTATATGTACGTTAAAGGTGATATGGCTGGGAGAACCCGGAGTTACTCCCCACTGACTGTGGCGTTCATGTTTTTTATGAATGAACAGGTTGCTTGCTTGGATGCATTTTTGGATATGATGTTTTGGGGTTCGGGTGTGAGCTAGCGGGCGTTGTCCCTGGAAGTTTTCACCTCTAGACGATATTAGCTAGTTTTGCTAAACACTTGTTCTTTGCTAACATTTTAAGAGACCCCGTCTCTTTGTTGTTTTTCCTTACTTAGTTGTAATATTTTGACACTCCTCGTGTTATATAACTTGCATGTTTAAAGGTTTTTAAAATACCGTATTTCCGCATATCTTTTCACATGCTTGTATGTTTTATCTTTCCGCATTCGCGAGGGTTGTCACAGTTGGTATCAGAGCTTTGATCGCTCCCGACGCACACACGTGAACCCTAACTTAAACTACTTGACCTTGAAATAATAAATGATAGAGTTGGGTAGAAGTTAAGGACTTTACTTGGTAGTCTATTTGTTTATGCTAATTGATAGGAGTAACTTAATTTGTTTTGCTTCTTATGAAGATGGTTAGACCGCGTTTAGCTGAAAATGTCATGATGGAGGCTCTTGCTCAAGTGCTGAAGAATCAGCAGGATGCCGCTCTAGCTAATGCCAACCAAGTTCACCCTAGAAGGGAGGACAATCAACAAGGTGGTTATGCATGGGTGGCGGGACAAATTGCAAGGAGTAAGATCGTGCCTTATGGTGGAGAGCCTGATCCTACGGAGCTATCCGACTGGTTCCGTGAGATGGAAAAGCAGTTTGATCTTTACCAGGTCCGGGAAGAGGATAAAGTGAGGATTGCAAAGCACTTTCTAGTGCGGGAAGCCGACAACTGGTGGGCTATCACAAGTGCCACCGCAACTCTTGAAGAGGACTTCAACTGGGCTTGCTTTAAGGCTCTTGTGGAGAGTAGGTTTTATCCCAAAGAGCTTAAACAACAAAGGCTCAAGGAGTTCATAGATTTTAAGCAAGGCAACCTATCGGCCCAAGATTTTACGACGGAGTTTAATAAGCTCGCTCATTTTGCGCCGAGGCTTATTCGTGATGATGAAGACCGTGCGTTCTATTATCGTAATAAGTTGAATGCCGTTCTTCAAAGTAAGGTGAGAAGAGGTACCGCGTCCTTTGGAGATCTCTACGATGATGCCTTATGGGCTGAGAATTCAATGAAGGCTATAAGGGAGGAAGCTTTGATGAATAATCCCTCTCCTTCTTATGCTCCTAGGCCGAATGCTTATGGGAAGAGGCCGTTCATTCCGTCTTCCTCTAATTCCTATGCTAACAAGAGGAGGTTTAATCCTTCTTCCAATGCCAATTCAAGGAATCCTTCTCCTTTTATTCCTAGAGCTACGTCAAATGTGGTTCATAGGCCTTATGCCCCTCAAGCTCAAGCTCAAGGTCGTCAATGTAACCGGTGTAGACTCCCTCATCACCCCGGTAGAACTTGTACCGATCGACCTTACATTTGCTACTTTTGTCAAAAGGGTGGTCATCGTTACGAGGATTGCCCCGATCGAAAGTTGCCCCCTCCTCCTAAGCCTAAGGGTTCAATCTTTGTCATGAGTCGTGCCGAAGCCGACGCTCATATGGAGATCATTACTGGTATGTTCTCAATCTTAGAGCAACCGTGTCTTATTTTATTTGATACCGGTGCTTCAATGTCTTTTGTGTCATCGACTTATGCTAGTAAATTATCGATCAAGCCTACATCTAGTGAGGATACTCCCATATCCTTACCATCCGGAGATATTATCTCTTGTTCAACCCTTTATCCAAATGTACCTATATCTATTTCGGGTTCTATCTTCCCCGCGAATCTCCTTAAGTTTCCTCTAGGAGAGTTTGATATTATTTTAGGTATAGACTGGTTAGCTATGTACCATGCTAGGTTCGAGTGTCGTGATCAAAAGATTTTCTTAAAGAGTACTTTAGGTGTTAGAATAACCTATAAGTGGTCTCATCCCGTAAAGGTGTGTCTTTAATTTCCGCGATGAAGTTGGTAAGTATGGTTGGAAAAGGTCGCCAAGCATTCTTGTGTGTTGTGACTTCTTCAAATACCTCTTTGCCAAGTATTGGAGATGTGCCTATTGTTCGAGAGTTCATTGATGTATTTCCTGAAGATTTGCCCGGGATTCCTCCCGAGAGAGATGTTGAATTCTCTATTGATCTTGTTCCGGGTTCTGGTCCAATTGCCAAAGCTCCTTATCGTATGGCTCCGTCGGAATTGAAAGAGTTAAGGAAGCAGTTGGATGATATGATTGAAAAGGGTTTTATTCGACCAAGTGCCTCTCCTTGGGGTGCTCCTGTCCTTTTTGTGAAGAAGAAGGATGGTTCTATGAGGTTGTGTATCGATTATCGTGAATTGAATCGGATTACAATCAAGAATAGGTATCCTTTACCAAGAATTGAAGATTTGGTTGATCAATTAAAGGGTGCTTCTACTTTTTCGAAGATTGATTTGAGATCGGGTTATCATCAAATTCCAGTTAGAGATGTTGATATTCCAAAGACCGCTTTTAGTACGAGGTATGGCCATTATAAGTTCAAAGTAATGCCATTTGGATTGACGAATGCTCCCGCTATCTTTATGGATCAAATTAACCGCACATTTAGTGAGTATCTCGACAAGTGTGTGGTGGTATTCATTGATGATATTCTTATCTTCTCCAAGTCCGAAGAAGAGCATGCTATTCATTTGAGGATTATTTTGGGTGTTCTCCGTCGACAGAAGTGGTATGCTAAGTTCTCTAAATGTGAATTTTGGTTACCTAAAGTGTCCTTTCTTGGGCATGTGATTTCGAAAGAAGGTGTAATGGTGGATCCTTCTAAAATTGAGGCCGTTGTTGATTGGAAGAGTCCGAATGATATTAGAGAGATTCGAAGTTTCCTTGGTTTAGCTGGTTATTACCGAAGGTTTGTCAAGGATTTCTCTAAGCTTGCTAGACCGATGACTCAGTTATTGAAGAAGGAAACCAAATTCCTATGGAATGAAGCTTGTGAAGCAGCGTTTCAAGAATTAAAGACGAGGTTAACTACCGCTCCGGTGTTGACTTTGCCTGAGGATGGAGTAGACTTTGATGTCTATTGTGATGCTTCTAAGATGGGATTAGGTTGTGTTCTTATGCAGAATCGGAAGGTGGTGGCTTATGGTTCTAGGCAATTGAGAGTTCATGAAGTGAACTATCCTACTCATGACCTAGAATTGGCCGCTGTTGTTCATGCTTTGAAAGTATGGAGACATTATTTAATTGGAGTTCATTGTCGTATCTTCACCGATCACAAGAGTTTGAAGTACATATTTACTCAAAAAGAGTTGAATATGAGGCAAAGAAGATGGTTGGAGTTGGTGAACGATTATGATTTTGAGTTATTGTATCACGAAGGGAAGGCTAATGTTGTTGCAGATGCCCTTAGTAGGAAAGCTTCTCATGCTTTGAATGCTTTGCATGTATTACCTGTTGATCTTTGTGCCGAGTTTCGAAGGTTGAGTTTGGAGTTTGTAGAGCGAGGATTTGTTCATATTGGTGCCATGATTGCCGAGCCTGTGTTTCTCCGTGAAATCCGTGAAAGTCAAGTTGATGATCTTACCTACAAGTCTATCCAAGCCAATATTCTTGAAGGTAAAGTTAAAGA
>JAIUZE010010783.1:0-19869 GCA_022085475.1 Heliosperma pusillum
CCAAATGTATGACTCATTTGGATCACTTGACTTGAGTCTTTTTTATTGAATGATATAGATATCTCTTGTTGAGTTAGATGTCTCAAGAACATAAATACCATTAATAGAATTACCTTGGCCTAAGACCAAGTCATTCTTTGAAACCATACAACAATTGTTTTTGATCGCAAAAGTAAAACCTTCCATGTCTAACATGGCTACGGATATTATATTTTTAGACAAAGAAGGTAAAAAATAACAATTATTCAAGTACAATTCAAAACCACTAGCTAAAACAAGTACGTAGGTCCCTTTAGAAGTGGCGGCTACCCTAGCTCCATTTCCAAGTCGTAGATCCACATCACCCTTGCCTAGCTTCTCCACGTTTCTTAGCCCCTGTAAATGATTACAAAGGTGAGAACCACAACCGGTATCCAATACCCATGTTGAGGTGGGGGTATAATTTATATCAATAACAAAAATTTCGGAGAGAGTATTACCGAGTGGAATCACTAGTCCATCTCTAATATGCTCCAAGTAGATGGGACAATTCCTAATCCAATGGCCCATGCCATGACAATAATTGCATTCATCATTGAATTGCGGACCTTTACTACCTATTCCGTTTCTCTTATACTTTTTACCTTTCTTCCTCTTATTTTTGAACCATTTCATCTTAGGTGCAAGACTTTTCTTGCTAATACTCCCACTTGCTTCTTGATCTCTCCTTGCTTTCAAAGACAAGGATTGCATCTTCTTGGTGAGATTGTCTTCCCAAGACTCTTTCACCAAAATTTTTGGCAAGGGGGGTTTGGAGGAGGTAACTGGTGTGGTCGTTATACACCAAAAATAAAACCTAAGTCTACTAACTAAGAAGATAGCGGAAGTAGGGTCGATCTCCACAGGGAGGAAACTAATTAACTGAAATCTAATTCTGCCAGTAACAATCTATGGGGGTTTGAAAAGGTTTATACTAAACTAAAAAAGATTAAAGGAAGAGAAATAAAGATAGAGAAAGAATATGCTAGGATTCGGTCTACTGAAGTATCGGCATCTACGGGTCAACTAAGTCAGTCAATCTTTTAATGAGAAGAGCAATGGTTTTCTCCTCTCGGTCTCAAACTGCCCTAGGGATTTTCCTAATTAACTCTCGTCCTCTTAGGAGTCAGCTATCAATTCTAAGCAAGCCTTCCCTTCCAATCTCTCGATCCAGGTCGGGGTTAACTACCTAGCCTAGTCTCCTGCGTGCACTCATTCGACTAAACCTCAATTAAATTGCTTAGACTGATTCTCATATTCAAGACTAACTAAAATCATCTATCCTAACATGCCTCTACTACAGTTTCCCTCATCCCAACATACAAGAGAATTAGCTACTCATGTTATTAACGATGCTAACAAAGACGATTGAACATGTGACGATAGACATAATAAAATCGTAATTAACAAGCATGAACAATAACAACGCAATAATTAAGAAGAGTAAACAGTGATTAAGGCTAAAACGACGGTTAAGAATAAAAGAGAGAAAGTAGTTTACAATCTTAGCAATCTGGCGTAAAGAATGAATCCACGTCGATAAACCCGAATGTAAACTAAAGGAATAAGAAAGTTTAGAAACTAAAGTTGAAATATTAATGTCTGCTAAGCAGACGATAATCCCCTCCTAATGACTGAATGTCTCCTAATGACATAAATAAGAGTCTTATATAGTGCATAACACGACTCTAAACCCTAATTAAGCTATGGACTTAAGGCACGTGATAGATTCCACTCGATCGAGGGGAAATACCCTTCGATCGAGGTCTTTATTGGAGGAAATCACTCGATCGAGTAACAATTCTACTCGATCAAGCAACTCTTCAGCGGCTACCACTCGATCGAGCACAGGACAGCTCGATCGAGCAACTCTTCTCTTCAACGCTCCTCGATCGACCAAAGGCATAGTCGATCGAGGTCTTTTGGCCTATCGTGCAGTGTGAGTCATGACTTGGGCTTGATTATGAACGGTTTCGCGCTTTCCTATGCAAGAGCTTCTGTTCCGTTCCTTCCATTCTCCTAAATGCATGCAAAGTGGACTGTTTCGGCTTGGTTTCTGCTACTACGCAGCTTGTACCTACAAAATAGTAATGAAAGTACAAAGTAGCCAAATAGGGGCATATGGTGACATAATATCACCTAAATGACAAATAAATGCGTGCAAAAATGGACTAGAAAGTCTATATAAAATACGCGCATCAAACTTCCCCAAACTAAACCTTTGCTTGTCCTCAAGCAAACTAAATGCAGCTATATGGAACAAAATAAACCTAGGGGAATGGAGTAAGTCTCAGAGCTAACTACAAGTCAATATTAAACAGTTTAATGCACTCGATCAATCACTACAAAGCTTAATACGAAAGTGAACGAATTTATACAATCTTGGAAATAAATTAGACTTTCGACCTTGCAAGACTCAATCAAATTCGGACTCTCACGGGTCACTCTTCTCTCAACAAGCAAATGGTAAGTAAATATGTATAAGAAAGAGAGAAGAAAAATAGTCATTCACCTAGACTACGACCGACACAACATGCATTGCTAACTAACATGAAAAATGATTCAAGCACCGTACACACGCATAACCACCGTTCAAGGGCAATCACATGCCGAATATTTGCAAAAGTATGGATATGTGAGGCTAATTGGTAAGAAGGGGCAAAACAATTAATGGAAATGTGAGGGTAAATAGCCAAGCTAGTTCCTAACAAGACCACAATAGAACTCGTTCCATCTTCCAACAATCAAAAATTAAACTCAATGCCTTACCAAATCTAGGCATAAACAACACAAATCCCATAAAACACCTCGACAAAATAATGATACGCATAGGAGGTGTAGAAAACAATAACTTCAGCCAATCATTTTTTCGATATATTTTTTCATTTTTTTCTTTCTTTTCTTTTCTTTTTCTTTCTTGGCTGACTGAGGAAAACCACTCGATCGAGCAGAACATGTCACTCGATCGAGGTACAAAAAACACAAAATCTGCTCGATCGAGCTGAAACAAAGTACTCGATCGAGACACTATTCTCACTTCTCTTCTTTTTCTCGCAAATACCCACTCCAATCAATGAAAACGAGCCAAAACTGACGCAACGGTAGAATATACCTCGACTACTAAACTAGCTCGGCAAGGGTAGGCTCAGTTTGGAATGTAGTTAAGGGCAACAGGCAGATATGGCTTTATGTGGAGTTAATGGGGTAAAATGAGGAAAAGGGAGATGCAAGTATTCTCAAAACACGTAATACCGACCACAAACCCAATGCGTGCAGGCAATAAGAAATCAAAATTCATATACAAGCAAATGACACGAGGTGTGGGGAGTAACTACTCTCATTCCTAGATGAACTGGTCATGGATGTCACCAGTTATAGGCTCTAAAATCTCAGAATATATAAGTAGTTTGCCAAAATGTTGAGTCAAGTCTAATAATCAAATTAAATTCCAAGACAAAATTCATAGTTCACAATTTCGATTTTACTACGTAAATCAAGAAAGGTGCAAAGAATAGCATAAAATAGACTTGTAGTGCAATTGCATCATGAACAAGGCTCCAATCCGACTCAACTAAATGCAAAAATAAACGTGATATTTTTGATTTTTTCAAATTTTTTCTAATTAACATGAATGTAAACGTGAATGCAATACCAATGCAAATGCAGACGCAAAAGGATGTGAAACACTTCCCCAAACCAAAACAGACAATGTCCTCATTGGCTATAGCACAAGAGCATATAAGGGAAAGGGAAAAAAACAACCTAATACAGGTTCCTAAATAATGAAATATATGTAAGGAGTGGAAGAAAACGAAACAGAAGAACTCACAAAACAAAGCTTCCCCAAACCAGCATCAAACTGGGGAGCTAACATCGCCGTCTCCCATCAGTTGCCTCTGTCCACAATGAATTTGGATACTAACACGAGTTGCAGGTAAGATTATGCAGAAAAATCGAAAGATGAAGAACAAAAGGGGAATTGGAATCGAGTAAATTGAGAGGGAATCGAAGACTTCTCTCATAAATGTTAGTTTGCTCGATCGAGTAAACTTTCTACTCGATCGAGGACTTTTGTCAGACAGGACTGCTCGATCGAGTAGTTCTGGTTTACTCGATCGAGTGATCTTCTTTTGATGGCCCTCAGTTTACTCGTTTGTTTTGAATTCCCCTCGATCGAATTACATGCCACTCGATCGAGGTCCTTTTTTCCTTCGCCTTGTAGACATTGATTTCCGCTTCACATTCCTGCAAAAACTATACAAACCGATACCCAAAGAAATACCAAAAGATAGTCTAGCAGGAAGAATAAATTGTCTAAACTACGGATTATCGCGTAATTGTCTAATTGTCTAACGCAATAAATTGTTTTTACAAATTGCACGGGGTTGCAAACCCGGCTAGTAACCTAATAGTTCCGTGACAAGGCCACCGTCAGGCCTTTGACTTACGGAAGTACCCTCAGCTGTGGTAATTTCTGACTTCTTTTTCCACAATCCCTGGGGTATACGTGCAGCGGTGGGCTCTGAGTGATTAACAATGTCAGGCATCTTCGCTGTCACGGTAGTCTCAACAGTCAAATCTTCCATGAAAATAAAACTGTCGAAGACGGAATCAGGAGTACTCAAGTCTTCCTCCTGAAGAGTCTTATCTATCCTTCTCTACCTGCGCATACACAACTATAGAGAGAAAGATAAGAACAGTCTTAAGGAATTATAAATTCCTTAAGACGAGACAGAAATAAATAACAGAAAATTAAATTGCCTCCCCGGCAACGGCGCCAAAATTTGATGTGGTCGTTATACACCAAAAATAAAACCTAAGTCTACTAACTAAGAAGATAGCGGAAGTAGGGTCGATCTCCACAGGGAGGAAACTAATTAACTGAAATCTAATTCTGCCAGTAACAATCTATGGGGGTTTGAAAAGGTTTATACTAAACTAAAAAGATTAAAGGAAGAGAAATAAATATAGAGAAAGAATATGCTAGGATTCGGTCTACTGAAGTATCGGCATCTACAGGTCAACTAAGTCAGTCAATCTTTTAATGAGAAGAGCAATGGGTTTCTCCTCTCGGTCTCAAACCGCCCTAGGGATTTTCCTAATTAACTCTCGTCCTCTTAGGAGTCACCTATCAATTCTAAGCAAGCCTTTCCCTTCCAATCTTTCGATCCAGGTCGGGGTTAACTACCTAGCCAGTCTCCTGCGTGCACTCATTCGACTAAACCTCAATTAAATTGCTTAGACTGATTCTCACGACTAACTAAAATAATCTATCCTAACATGCCTCTACTACAGTTTCCCTCATCCCAACATACAAGAGAATTAGCTACTCATGTTATGAACGATGCTAACAAAGACGATTAAATATATGACATAAGACATAATAAAACCGTAATTAACAAGCATGAACAATAACGCAGCAGTAATTAAGAAAGAGAAACAGTAATTAAGACTAAGATTAAGAAAGAGAGAAAAGAAGAAAGGAGTTTACAATCTTAGCAAATCCGGCGTAAGGAACAAATCCTACGTCGATAAACCCGAATGCAACCCAAAGATAAAGTTTAGAAACTAATGGAAGATTAGAGCTAATAATTCCGAACCCTAAGGGTTCTGAGTCCTAATGACTCCCAATCCGAATGACTAAAACTGACGACAAATAAAAGTTTATATAGGCATAACACGACCCTTAAACCTAATTAAGCTATGGACTTAAGGCCCATGATAGATTCTACTCGATCGAGGGAGATAACCACTCGATCGAGGACTTTATTCTAGGAAATCACTCGATCGAGTAACAGTTCTACTCGATCGAGCAACTTTTCAGCAGCTTCTACTCGATCGAGCACAGGACAGCTCGATCGAGCAACTCTTCTCTTCAACTCTCCTCGATCGACCAAATGTATAGTCGATCGAGGTCTTTTGGCCTTTCGTGCAGTGTTGGACACGGCTTTGGACTTGATTGTGAGCGGTTTCACGCTTTCCCATGCAAGAGCTTCTGTTCCGTTCCTTCCATTCTCCTAAATGCATGCAAAGTGGACTGTTTTGGCTCGGTTTCCGCTACTACACAGCTTGTACCTACAAAATGGTAATGAAAGTACAAAGTAGCCAAATAGGGGCATATAGCGATATAATATCACTTAAATGACATAGAAATGCGTGCATATATGAACTAGAAAGTCTATATAAAATACACGCATCAGTAACAAAGTTGAGATTCCCGTCGGAACCTATTCCCAAATGAAGTTCTCTAGTCGTATCAAGATTATTTAGAGAGCAAATTTCATCAAATGATTTGTGATATGAATCAATGGTGATAGGTACGGTAGAATGAGATGTATCCATTGCGGTAAAATGAAACTACAAAAGGAGATGGAGGAAATAATGAACAATTATCGTTTTAAACTTGCAAACATTTTAAAGAAGTTAAGCATTTATATAGGTACCTCTACCCAACTATCATAAATGATTCCGAGATCCAAATTCATATCAACTTGGGCACGGTAAGCCGGTTCATCCCTTATCAACATAATTCGGTGGATTAATTCTTTAATCGATTCTACATTAGAATTCTCGTTCGATAATATTACTTTAATATTTATCTTAAGCCCGGAACACATGCGGCTATGGTCGCGAATACTTCCGTTGAGCTCAATCCAAATTTTCAAAAGTACCGGTCAATAGTCAAAATTGTTATTTTCTTCGATAATACCTATGTATCTATCGGGTTGGTGACTAACCCTTCCGGAACTCCTAGGTACAGATGGTGACTAAACCCTCCGGACCTCCTAGTCGTGGGTTCATCACTTTCTAAAGTAACAAGTCAAATTGTTATTTTCTTCTTTTCTTTCTCTTCGATAATACCTATGTATCAATCGGGTTGGTGACTAACCCTTCCGACCTCCTGGTCGTGGGTTCATCACTTTCTAAAAGTAACAAGTCAAAATTGTTATTTTCTTCGATAATACCTATGTATCAATCGGGTTGGTGACTAACCCTTCCGGACCTCCTAGGTACAGATGGTATAACAACAGAATTGGACGACGAAGGAACATCTTCTTGCGTCTCCTCTTCGGTTTGTGGCTCTTGAACTTCGTCAAGTTCAAATTTTCTCCCACTCTGGCTTTTAGAAATTTGTTCCCTTTCTAAAAAGACAGCCTCACTAGACACAAACACTTTGTTTTCTTGAGTTTTGTAGAAGTAGTAACCACGAGAGTTGTTTGGATAACCTACAAAAATGCACTTTTCGGATCTTGGGGCTAGCTTACTGTCGGTCTTTACCTTAACAAAAGCATCGCATCCCCAAATCTTCATGTAGGACAAATTTGGGACTTTCCCTTTCCACATCTCATATGGAGTCTTTTCAATTGCTTTAGTTGGGCTTTTATTCAACGATATTATGGCGGTTTGGATTGCAAATCCCCAAAAGGAGTCTGGCAACTCGGTTTGAATCATCAAAGATCAAACCATATCAAGTAGGGTTCGATTTCTCCTTTCGACCACACCATTAAGTTGAGGTGTCCCAGGTGGAGTTAGTTGTGATACAATGCCACAATTCTTCAAGTGTGAATCAAATTCATTACTAAGGTACTCACCACCACGATCGGATCGTAATGCTTTGATCCTTTTGTTCAATTGGTTTTCTACCTCATTTTGAAATTCCTTGAATTTCTCAAAAGCATCACTTTTATACTTGATTAAGTAAATATACCCATATCTACTTAAATCATCTGTGAATGTAATGAAGTAGTCATAATTACCCCTAGCAGAAATAGTCATTGGTCCACACACATCGGTATGTATAAGGCCCAATAGTTCGCTTGCTCGTGTCCCTTTACCACTAAAAGGATTACGAGTCATTTTCCCTAGGAGACAAGATTCGCATATACCAAAAGATTGAAAATTAAACGGTTTAATTATACTAGTCGATACTAGTCTTTTCATGCGATTCTCATTTATGTGACCTAATCGACAATGCCAAATGTATGACTCATTTGGATCACTTGACTTGAGTCTTTTTTATTGAATGATATAGATATCTCTTGTTGAGTTAGATGTCTCAAGAACATAAATACCATTAATAGAATTACCTTGGCCTAAGACCAAGTCATTCTTTGAAACCATACAACAATTGTTTTTGATCGCAAAAGTAAAACCTTCCATGTCTAACATGGCTACGGATATTATATTTTTAGACAAAGAAGGTAAAAAATAACAATTATTCAAGTACAATTCAAAACCACTAGCTAAAACAAGTACGTAGGTCCCTTTAGAAGTGGCGGCTACCCTAGCTCCATTTCCAAGTCGTAGATCCACATCACCCTTGCCTAGCTTCTCCACGTTTCTTAGCCCCTGTAAATGATTACAAAGGTGAGAACCACAACCGGTATCCAATACCCATGTTGAGGTGGGGGTATAATTTATATCAATAACAAAAATTTCGGAGAGAGTATTACCGAGTGGAATCACTAGTCCATCTCTAATATGCTCCAAGTAGATGGGACAATTCCTAATCCAATGGCCCATGCCATGACAATAATTGCATTCATCATTGAATTGCGGACCTTTACTACCTATTCCGTTTCTCTTATACTTTTTACCTTTCTTCCTCTTATTTTTGAACCATTTCATCTTAGGTGCAAGACTTTTCTTGCTAATACTCCCACTTGCTTCTTGATCTCTCCTTGCTTTCAAAGACAAGGATTGCATCTTCTTGGTGAGATTGTCTTCCCAAGACTCTTTCACCAAAATTTTTGGCAAGGGGGGTTTGGAGGAGGTAACTGGTGTGGTCGTTATACACCAAAAATAAAACCTAAGTCTACTAACTAAGAAGATAGCGGAAGTAGGGTCGATCTCCACAGGGAGGAAACTAATTAACTGAAATCTAATTCTGCCAGTAACAATCTATGGGGGTTTGAAAAGGTTTATACTAAACTAAAAAGATTAAAGGAAGAGAAATAAATATAGAGAAAGAATATGCTAGGATTCGGTCTACTGAAGTATCGGCATCTACAGGTCAACTAAGTCAGTCAATCTTTTAATGAGAAGAGCAATGGTTTTCTCCTCTCGGTCTCAAACTGCCCTAGGGATTTTCCTAATTAACTCTCGTCCTCTTAGGAGTCACCTATCAATTCTAAGCAAGCCTTCCCTTCCAATCTCTCGATCCAGGTCGGGGTTAACTACCTAGTCTAGTCTCTGCGTGCACTCATTCGACTAAACCTCAATTAAATTGCAAAGATCGATTCTCACGACTAGCTAAACTAATCTATCCTAACATGCCTTTACTACAGTTTCCCTCATCCCAACATACAAGAGAATTAGCTACTCATGTTATGAACTATGCTAACAAAGACGATTAAATATATGACATAAGACATAATAAAACCGTAATTAACAAGCATGAACAACAACGCAGCAGTAATTAAGAAAGAGAAACAGTAATTAAGACTAAGATTAAGAAAGAGAGAAAAGAAGAAAGGAGTTTACAATCTTAGCAAATCCGGCGTAAGGAACAAATCCTACGTCGATAAACCCGAATGCAACCCAAAGATAAAGTTTAGAAACTAATGGAAGATTAGAGCTAATAATTCCGAACCCTAAGGGTTCTGAGTCCTAATGACTCCCAATCCGAATGACTAAAACTGACGACAAATAAAAGTTTATATAGGCATAACACGACCCTTAAACCTAATTAAGCTATGGACTTAAGGCCCATGATAGATTCTACTCGATCGAGGGAGATAACCACTCGATCGAGGACTTTATTCTAGGAAATCACTCGATCGAGTAACAGTTCTACTCGATCGAGCAACTTTTCAGCAGCTTCTACTCGATCGAGCACAGGACAGCTCGATCGAGCAACTCTTCTCTTCAACTCTCCTCGATCGACCAAATGTATAGTCGATCGAGGTCTTTTGGCCTTTCGTGCAGTGTTGGACACGGCTTTGGACTTGATTGTGAGCGGTTTCACGCTTTCCCATGCAAGAGCTTCTGTTCCGTTCCTTCCATTCTCCTAAATGCATGCAAAGTGGACTGTTTTGGCTCGGTTTCCGCTACTACACAGCTTGTACCTACAAAATGGTAATGAAAGTACAAAGTAGCCAAATAGGGGCATATAGCGATATAATATCACTTAAATGACATAGAAATGCGTGCATATATGAACTAGAAAGTCTATATAAAATACACGCATCAAACTTCCCCAAACTAAACCTTTGCTTGTCCTCAAGCAAACTAAATGCAGCTATATGGAACAAAATAAACCTAGGGGAAATGGAGCAAGTCTCAGAGCTAGCTACAAGTCAATGTTAAACAGTTTAATGCACTCGATCAATCACTACAAAGCTTAATACGAAAAGTGAACGAATTTATACAATCTTGGAAATAAATTAGACTTTCGACCTTGCAAGACTCAATCAAATTCGGACTCTCACGGGTCACTCTTCTCTCAACAAGCAAATGGTAAGTAAATATGTATAAGAAAGAGAGAAGAAAAATAGTCATTCACCTAGACTACGACCGACACAACATGCATTGCTAACTAACATGAAAAATGATTCAAGCACCGTACACACGCATAACCACCGTTCAAGGGCAATCACATGCCGAATATTTGCAAAAGTATGGATATGTGAGGCTAATTGGTAAGAAGGGGCAAAACAATTAATGGAAATGTGAGGGTAAATAGCCAAGCTAGTTCCTAACAAGACCACAATAGAACTCGTTCCATCTTCCAACAATCAAAAATTAAACTCAATGCCTTACCAAATCTAGGCATAAACAACACAAATCCCATAAAACACCTCGACAAAATAATGATACGCATAGGAGGTGTAGAAAACAATAACTTCAGCCAATCATTTTTTCGATATATTTTTTCATTTTTTTCTTTCTTTTCTTTTCTTTTTCTTTCTTGGCTGACTGAGGAAAACCACTCGATCGAGCAGAACATGTCACTCGATCGAGGTACAAAAAACACAAAATCTGCTCGATCGAGCTGAAACAAAGTACTCGATCGAGACACTATTCTCACTTCTCTTCTTTTTCTCGCAAATACCCACTCCAATCAATGAAAACGAGCCAAAACTGACGCAACGGTAGAATATACCTCGACTACTAAACTAGCTCGGCAAGGGTAGGCTCAGTTTGGAATGTAGTTAAGGGCAACAGGCAGATATGGCTTTATGTGGAGTTAATGGGGTAAAATGAGGAAAAGGGAGATGCAAGTATTCTCAAAACACGTAATACCGACCACAAACCCAATGCGTGCAGGCAATAAGAAATCAAAATTCATATACAAGCAAATGACACGAGATGTGGGGAGTAACTACTCTCATTCCTAGATGAACTGGTCATGGATGTCACCAGTTATAGGCTCTAAAATCTCAGAATATATAAGTAGTTTGCCAAAATGTTGAGTCAAGTCTAATAATCAAATTAAATTCCAAGACAAAATTCATAGTTCACAATTTCGATTTTACTACGTAAATCAAGAAAGGTGCAAAGAATAGCATAAAATAGACTTGTAGTGCAATTGCATCATGAACAAGGCTCCAATCCGACTCAACTAAATGCAAAAATAAACGTGATATTTTTGATTTTTTCAAATTTTTTCTAATTAACATGAATGTAAACGTGAATGCAATACCAATGCAAATGCAGACGCAAAAGGATGTGAAACACTTCCCCAAACCAAAACAGACAATGTCCTCATTGGCTATAGCACAAGAGCATATAAGGGAAAGGGAAAAAAACAACCTAATACAGGTTCCTAAATAATGAAATATATGTAAGGAGTGGAAGAAAACGAAACAGAAGAACTCACAAAACAAAGCTTCCCCAAACCAGCATCAAACTGGGGAGCTAACATCGCCGTCTCCCATCAGTTGCCTCTGTCCACAATGAATTTGGATACTAACACGAGTTGCAGGTAAGATTATGCAGAAAAATCGAAAGATGAAGAACAAAAGGGGAATTGGAATCGAGTAAATTGAGAGGGAATCGAAGACTTCTCTCATAAATGTTAGTTTGCTCGATCGAGTAAACTTTCTACTCGATCGAGGACTTTTGTCAGACAGGACTGCTCGATCGAGTAGTTCTGGTTTACTCGATCGAGTGATCTTCTTTTGATGGCCCTCAGTTTACTCGTTTGTTTTGAATTCCCCTCGATCGAATTACATGCCACTCGATCGAGGTCCTTTTTTCCTTCGCCTTGTAGACATTGATTTCCGCTTCACATTCCTGCAAAAACTATACAAACCGATACCCAAAGAAATACCAAAAGATAGTCTAGCAGGAAGAATAAATTGTCTAAACTACGGATTATCGCGTAATTGTCTAATTGTCTAACGCAATAAATTGTTTTTACAAATTGCACGGGGTTGCAAACCCGGCTAGTAACCTAATAGTTCCGTGACAAGGCCACCGTCAGGCCTTTGACTTACGGAAGTACCCTCAGCTGTGGTAATTTCTGACTTCTTTTTCCACAATCCCTGGGGTATACGTGCAGCGGTGGGCTCTGAGTGATTAACAATGTCAGGCATCTTCGCTGTCACGGTAGTCTCAACAGTCAAATCTTCCATGAAAATAAAACTGTCGAAGACGGAATCAGGAGTACTCAAGTCTTCCTCCTGAAGAGTCTTATCTATCCTTCTCTACCTGCGCATACACAACTAGAGAGAAAAGATAAGAACAGTCTTAAGGAATTAGAAATTCCTTAAGACGAGACAGAAATAAATAACAGAAAATTAAATTGCCTCCCCGGCAACGGCGCCAAAATTTGATGTGGTCGTTATACACCAAAAATAAAACCTAAGTCTACTAACTAAGAAGATAGCGGAAGTAGGGTCGATCTCCACAGGGAGGAAACTAATTAACTGGAATCTAAATCTGCAGTAACAATCTGGGGGTTTTGAAATGGTTTTAACTAACTAAATAAGATTAAAGGAAGAGAAATTAAAGGAAGAAATAAATATGAAAATAAATCAGATAAAGAGAAATATGCTAGGATTCGGTCTACTGCAGTATCGGCATCTACAGGTCAACTAAGTCAGTCAATCTTTTAATGAGAAGAGCAATGGCTTTCTCCTCTCGGTCTCAAACCGCCCTAGGGATTTTCCTAATTAACTCTCGTCCTCTTAGGAGTCACCTATCAATTCTAAGCAAGCCTTCCCTTCCAATCTCTCGATCCAGGTCGGGGTTAACTACCTAGCCTAGTCTCCTGCGTGCACTCATTCGACTAAACCTCAATTAAATTGCAAAGATCGATTCTCACGACTAGCTAAACTAATCTATCCTAACATGCCTTTACTACAGTTTCCCTCATCCCAACATACAAGAGAATTAGCTACTCATGTTATGAACGATGCTAACTAAAGACGATTAAATATATGACATATGACATAATAAAACCGTAATTAACAAGCATGAACAATAACGCAGCAGTAATTAAGAAAGAGAAACAGTAATTAAGACTAAGATTAAGAAAGAGAGAAAAGAAGAAAGGAGTTTACAATCTTAGCAAATCCGGCGTAAGGAACAAATCCTACGTCGATAAACCCGAATGCAACCCAAAGATAAAGTTTAGAAACTAATGGAAGATTAGAGCTAATAATTCCGAACCCTAAGGGTTCTGAGTCCTAATGACTCCCAATCCGAATGACTAAAACTGACGACAAATAAAAGTTTATATAGGCATAACACGACCCTTAAACCTAATTAAGCTATGGACTTAAGGCCCATGATAGATTCTACTCGATCGAGGGAGATAACCACTCGATCGAGGACTTTATTCTAGGAAATCACTCGATCGAGTAACAGTTCTACTCGATCGAGCAACTTTTCAGCAGCTTCTACTCGATCGAGCACAGGACAGCTCGATCGAGCAACTCTTCTCTTCAACTCTCCTCGATCGACCAAATGTATAGTCGATCGAGGTCTTTTGGCCTTTCGTGCAGTGTTGGACACGGCTTTGGACTTGATTGTGAGCGGTTTCACGCTTTCCCATGCAAGAGCTTCTGTTCCGTTCCTTCCATTCTCCTAAATGCATGCAAAGTGGACTGTTTTGGCTCGGTTTCCGCTACTACACAGCTTGTACCTACAAAATGGTAATGAAAGTACAAAGTAGCCAAATAGGGGCATATAGCGATATAATATCACTTAAATGACATAGAAATGCGTGCATATATGAACTAGAAAGTCTATATAAAATACACGCATCAGTAACAAAGTTGAGATTCCCGTCGGAACCTATTCCCAAATGAAGTTCTCTAGTCGTATCAAGATTATTTAGAGAGCAAATTTCATCAAATGATTTGTGATATGAATCAATGGTGATAGGTACGGTAGAATGAGATGTATCCATTGCGGTAAAATGAAACTACAAAAGGAGATGGAGGAAATAATGAACAATTATCGTTTTAAACTTGCAAACATTTTAAAGAAGTTAAGCATTTATATAGGTACCTCTACCCAACTATCATAAATGATTCCGAGATCCAAATTCATATCAACTTGGGCACGGTAAGCCGGTTCATCCCTTATCAACATAATTCGGTGGATTAATTCTTTAATCGATTCTACATTAGAATTCTCGTTCGATAATATTACTTTAATATTTATCTTAAGCCCGGAACACATGCGGCTATGGTCGCGAATACTTCCGTTGAGCTCAATCCAAATTTCGAAATAATAACTTTTATTACCCCACTTACCCAACGTAACAAGTTTAGCACCCCGGTGAGCCGAGCCTACTTCTTTGCGAAATTGGGATTCATGGGTTCTAACATTTGGTAAGGCTTGATCTCAATTATTTATTATGAGAGGTCATGACAATTTATTATCTATCTCGTTTAAGTGAACTAAATCGAAGAATTAATGATAATTTTAATTGACACGGTCGAATACTCGATAAAATATGCATGTCATGTTATGGCAATTTGGCAATGCATGCAAACATATTAAGTAAAATGCAAGCATAAAATAAAACTCCTAGTATGGCCTTTCCTAGAATAGAAAATCATATAATCTATTACAAATTCGGAAACCAACTCCTTTGGTCCCTTGAACTTCATAAGCACGCCTCCCAAGGTCACCGTCTGTAACACCCGCAAATATACCCTATTTTTATAGTAAAAATATTTTACGGATACTTTTCAGCGAAATTTAGTTTTAGTTTAGAATTAAATTTTTCGTGTCGAATTTAGAATTTCCGAGCCCGTATTTGGATTTTACGCAAGATTTCAAGTGAATCACGTCTTAAGACGTCTTTGACTTTTCTTGACTTTTTCCACTTACTCCACTCATACTCCCTCATAAACCCCAACTTTCTCACAACTCAATCACCTTCTACCTCACAAAGAAAACCCCAAAACCTAGCCTCCATTTTTGATCCACCTTAGAATCGTCGATATTCTCTCATTTCTCGCTCAAATTCACGTAAGTTCGTCTTATTCCTTCCCTCTCATCTTCCTCTATCCGTATTGGTAATAAAATTACCGTCTTTCTCGCTTTTCAATTTATCCGTCTTTCTCAAAGGTGAATTATATTCATCTTTTGTCGTCTTTGTTTAGGTGGAGACTTTCTAGACCCCGACAAAGATTACTATCTAGTGGAGGAAGGTTTAGAAATCGTTTAAAGACGCATAAAGGTAACGGTGAAGGGTTACTCGATATCATTTACGTGTTTTTAATGTGTTTTCTATGTTAGTAATCGTATTTAGAATAATATTAGTAATCATAGGAATTGGGTTGTTGATGATAGTTGTTGTTAGTTGATAATTGATATGAGAATTGATGATTTATGATAATAGTTGATGATGGTTGAGTTTAGAACAAAATGGAGTTGTCTTGACCCAAGTCACGGTCGTGAAACTCATGTCACGAGCGTGAAATAGTGGCTGACCAAATACCCTTGCGTAACAGAGGGTTTCACGGGCGTGAAATACAAGTCACGGTCGTGACTTGTGCAGTTTCACTGCACTGACCCCTTTTCGTAAAATGATCATATCTCCTTCGTTACTTGCTTGTTTTGGGCTTGTGACCTATCGTTGGAACCGTAAGAGGATAAGATATCACCTCGACTTAGAATTTCTGTATTTGCATGTCTAGAACTCTAGTTATGACAGTTTTAAGTGAACCCTTGTTTTAGTTAGTTTCCAAACTTGTTGTTTTGGAGAGGTATCTATGTTTCTTATTTATTATGCTTCTTAAACTTGGTCTAATGCTTGGGTATCATGTATTGATTCATGTTTTGGATATATGATATTTTCCTTCGCTTGTATCACATGTTTTGTGACGGTTTTTGCTATGTCCCACTTTGAGTCGTTTTTTTACAAATGTTACGGTTTGAGCACTATTTTGTCTTGTGCTTTGTACTCTCATTCCCTTGGCTACCTTCCCGTTCGTAAGGCTGGAATGTCGGAACGGAGAGGTATCCTACTGCTTAAATGTATGTGTTAGTGGGCATACGACGACGTTGTTGGGAGTTGAACGCTATGCGTTGATCGACCCGGCCGTCAAATGTTGTGTACTTGCGATGTGGTGTTATTTGCATGTAGCGTACCGCTTGTTATGAGGCTTGTGCTCTTTTCCGCCTCTTTCGTGAATTATCGACCGAATTTGGGGTACTCGGCGTCAATGATTGACCGAGTCTTGGATGCGAAATGTCATCGCATGTCGAATCGGAAAATGGTTATTCCGAGAGTCTGGCCAGATTTAGATTAGGAACCGTATTATTATCGTCGTCCTACCAGGAGGAAATTAGTCTACAAAAACGAAATGGATTGAATCGTATATGCGTTCAGGGAATGTTTTTCTCCCGTGGATGCCTGTTAATCATACTTGCCATGTACACGGTGCTAGTGCGTTTCATTTACCGTGAGAGATGTCGTCAATATATTGGTATGTTTGGATGAATGATTATATGATTGATCATTGGATGACTTGGCATGGTTTGTTTGTCGAGTCTCAATCTTATCAAACTTATACCGCTAACGGTGAGATGTAAGCCCTAGTGAGCGTATTCGGTTGCCTAAGAGTGTCGTCCCCGAGTCTTTGTATAACATGATGGATTCGGACTTGTACTTCATATGCTCTTATCATTATATATTGAATTGCCTATCTATCCTTACCGTATTTCACATGTATATCTATATATGCATGCTTTTACTTTTGTATTTCCTTTTATGTACGTTTGATGTGATATGGCTGGGAGAACCCGGGGTTACTACCCACTGACTGTGGCGTTCATGTTTTTCATGGATGAACAGGTTGCTTGATTGGATGGCTTTTTGCTT
Organism: Heliosperma pusillum; assembly: GCA_022085475.1. NCBI lineage: Eukaryota > Viridiplantae > Streptophyta > Magnoliopsida > Caryophyllales > Caryophyllaceae > Heliosperma > Heliosperma pusillum. Next base: position 17,309 of record JAIUZE010010783.1, read on the forward strand.
GTGGTATTTTGGGTTCGGGTGTGAGCTAGCGGGCGTTGTCCCTGGATGAAACAACTCTAGACGTTTATTAGCTAGTTTGCTAATCACTTTGATATTGATAACATTTTGAGAGACTTCGTCTCTTTGTAGTATATTCAATTTTGTTTGTAATTATTTGACATTCCTCGTATTTCTATCTTGCATGTAAAAAGTTTCAAAAACATCGTATTTTCCGCTATATAAATCACATGCTTGTTATGTTTTATTTCCGGATTCGCGAGGGTTGTCACACCGTCTCTCTCTCACAGAACTACTTTCCGAATGGCACCGTCTTTGGGAAACTCCGGTTTTACAATTAGTTACAAAATATATAATAAAATTACAATAATTTCCTATTATACATTTGTAAAATAAAATAATACAATAAAAGTGATTCGAGATCACATTAAATTACAACCGAATCAATATTCCCTTACATTTCGGGCAATATCGATTAAAACTAAGGCCATACAAGGAAAAATTACATAATTCCAAATTACATAAATCAAAATATGACGTTCATAATAAATATGCAGTATTATAATATGTATAAAACATGCTCATTTGAAATGCCAAATCGCCCTATTTAACGGTTTATATCGAATATAACCCGGTTTTACGGAAATGCGTGATAATAACACTTTAAAATCACCAAACAATACTTAAATCATATTTAAGTCCAAGTTAATTATCCCAGATCATTTAGGCCTCAAAAATTAGTCATTACTCAATTTTTGACAATAATTCAAATTGTTGTTATTTAATTGCTCATAATTAGACTTTTAAAATCATATTTTAATCAAATAAATTCAAATCTAATTCTAATCATTTCAAAATTTGAATTTTAAACTCTTGAACATTCTGGAACATTTCCATGACCCTCATAATCTCAAAAATCATGGTTAAAAATTTTGAATCGATTTTGAGAAAAATTGGTTGCGCTTTATCGGTTTTATCAAATAAAATACATAAAGCATGCAAAAATTAATCATATTACATTTTCAACTTTAGATCTGAAATTTGGGACATTTATTCAACCAGGAACAATTTTCTCTTGTCATGAAATTTAATTTAGCTATATTTGCTAAATAAGTCACTATTTATGCCATTTTTACATTAAAAATTCATAATTCATGCTAGACAAATCACATTAGTTTCAAATTTTTTAGTCTAACATAAAAACACTCATGTGACAACATACTAAACTTTCATGGTCAGATTCAAAGCGGAAGTATTTTAAACCATTAGACCTTTATTTATTCTATTTTATCTTATAAAAATCATAAATAATACGAAATAAGTCCACTTCACACGAAATTTTACATAGAGTAAGTAAAATATATTTGTGATATTTTGTAAATGTTTCAAGGTCAGAAGATAAGTCTAACTATTTTTAGCATTTTAAATATCATTTTACTCATTAAAATGTAATAAAAACACTATAAATTATATTTGAGCACTATAAATTTCCATAAATCATCAAAATGACCTAAAATCATATTAGGACCAGAATATATTGACATGCAAATAATTTTGTGATTTTATCTTATAAAATATAAATTACTAGTTTTCTTTAAGTTACAATAACTCGAAAAAACTAAAAATCGATTATGCATGCAACAACCAAGGCTCTTGATACCGCTTGTTTGTTTCATAAACTCAATATTAAACATTTCTAATATCATTTTACAATTAGTTTACTCATAAACTACTTAGATCTTATGCGTGCATAACAAAATACAAAGATAAGAAAAATTTTTCCTTACATTGATCTTATAAGATATGGGCACAAGATATGGACATCTTCCAAACCTTGTTCTTGATCTTATATATTGAGGATGAACTCCTAGTTTCAATAATAGAAACTCTCCTCTTGATTGCACCCAAGACAATCCTTTAATACCAATAATAAATTTACTAGAAATATTATTAGTGACCTTAAAATGAAAATCTAATTCTAATAATATTACTACAATAGTAATGAATATGAAGATATTAGATTCTTAGAACAAAATACTCATAAAAATTTTTATGAGAAATTCTAGTGAGATAAGGAGATTTTGTATCAATGATTTTATTTTCTAAAATGAGAACTTATTCTCATAGGGTTGTGGGGGTGGGTGAGCCGGCATGCATGCCTTGGGGAGCCCCAAGCATGCTCACTTTTTGTAACAACCCGAAAAGTACCCTATTTTTCTAGTAAAATTTCTTAAGTATACTTTTCAGCAAGGTTAAGTTTTTAAAATAGAATTTATTGTTTCGAGTCGTATTTTGAAATTCCGCGTTCGTATTTGGAATTTCTGAGAGATTTCATGAAAATCACGTTTTTCGTCATCTTTGACTTTTCTTGACTTTTAAGTCGTCTTTGACTTTTCTTGACTTTTTAAAGTCGTCATTGACTTTTCTTGACTTTTAAGTCGTCATAAACTTTTCTTGACTTTTTAGTCATCTTTGACTTTTCTTGACTTTAAGTCGACTTTGACTTTCGTTGACTTTTACCGACTCGCCTTATAAGTTTGAAGACCGAAATTTTATTTAAAAAA
>JAIUZE010010785.1:0-21274 GCA_022085475.1 Heliosperma pusillum
AACTATCAGACACTATCTCCGGACGGTAAAGATATAGGAGTACTTTCTCCAGTTGAGGCTTTGAGGGGTAATTTGTCGGGTAATCTCCTTGAAATAAATGATAAAGAAGCTTCCGTATCCAATAAAATTAAACACGGTATTTCTTAAATTGAAAACATACCAATCATAACGTCTGGTTGAGCACCGGCCTTCCAAAAGCATCTAGTGTAAAAGCTGTCTTCTTCTTTTCAGGACATATATTAGACTTATGTCCCGGTTTCCGACAAGCATAACACACAATTGGCTTGTTAAAACAGCCAATACCTGGATGTATAGGCAGCTTGCACCCAAAACAGATACGATCCCTAAGATCGTTGTTGCTCGGAAAGGATGGACGTTTACTCTTACCATCGGCATTAGAGAAACAGGAAGTGAAACGTCTTTGGTCACGGGAATTTGACCTTGGATTGACAGAAGAAAAAGGAGATGGACTCTTCATCCTTGCCCCCTCACTAACGGCCTTCATGGAGTCCTCGGCCCGAAGGGCATCATCATACAATTCCCCGAAAGATGTAGAGCTCCTCCTTACTTTGCTTTGGAGCACAGCACTTAGCTTATTACGATAGTAAAAAGCTCTATCTTCATCATCATTGATGAGTCCTGGCGCAAAACGAGCAAGCTGGTTGAATTGAGTAGTGAAGTCTTGGGTCATTAAATCACCTTGCTTGAAATCGATGAATTCTCTGAGTCTTTGCGGACTGAACTTCAAGGGACAAAATCGGTCCTCAACAAGAGACTTGAAACGTTCCCACTCGAAATTGATTTCTAGAATAGCGGTGGGATTGGAAATAGACCACCAGTAGTCTGCCTCCCTTACCAGGAATAACTGAGCAATCCTTACCTTGTCCTCTTCAAGGACTTGGTAATGGTCGAATTGGTTCTCCAATTCTTTAAACCATTCCGAGAGCTCGGTAGGGTCCGGTTCACCACCATAAGGTGTAATATTGCTCCTAGCAATTTGGCTAGCCACCCAAGCATAGCCTTCATGGCAATTGTCTTCTCTAAGAGGAGAAACTTGGTTGGCACTAACATCCATCTCTTCCATATGAGGTCCAACCATCTTCATAAGAAACAAAACAAATTAAGTTACTCCTAACAATTAGCATAAACAAATAGACTACAAAAAAAAATCCTAATCTACCCATCTTACCCTTCTATCTCACGGTTTATTATTTTATTAAGGTCAAGTTATTTATGCAAGGGTACACAAACGTGCGTCGGGAGCAAAATAGCTCTGATACCAACTGTGACACCCTCAAATTTGCGGAAAGAAAAAAAATAATTTAAATACATAACAAAGGGTGTCATAAATAAAAAGGTCATTACAAAACGGAAATAACATTATACAAAAGAAATATACAAGACGGGAGACATATCTCCCGTATAAATACGGAATGAAAAGAGTATGTAATAATATACAAACTAAGAACCGAATATAGGTCCTAGGTAATACTTCGCTCGCTAGCTCGTCAATGTACCCCAAATATGCATTCACCACCTGTTCGACCGCATTAAATATAAACACGGAAGCCACAGTCAGTGGGGAGTAACTCCGAGGTCTCCCAGCCACGAATGTCGAGTTTGATGAAACATGAATAACATAAAAGCAATGCATATGGAAAATACAAAACTTAAACATATATGATATGCTTTTCATGTTAGGAAACAGATAACTAACAAATAACCTAGCATGTGAAAGCTATCATGTGAATCTGATAATAAATATAACAATCGGTAGGGAAGCTGGTATGCTAGCTCAGAGGTTACCCTGTAACGTGGCCATGATACACTCAAACCCTAATCAACACGTAATCATGTGAATCAGTTAACAATCGGGAATCCAAACGCTATCAATCTTAGCCGGCTTGCATCTCACCTTCAAAGATTCATAGAATCATACAAACATGAAAGACCAATACTTCTACAAACAGGCATAAGTTCTTAGTACGGCGATAGTCTACTTCTTTAACTCGAGGCTATACCACAAGGTAGGAAAATATCCTAGTCCTAGACTGATCAGACCTAGCGACAACAGCTATTCCATTCCCCGTCCCATGACAAAACAGTACATGAGAAACTCTACTAGGCGACCCCCTAAGCAGAGATGCTAGTACTTAAGCTGGCTCCCTTCCCAAAGCGGAACTCTTAGGATGCCATGCCCCGACTTGGGATAAGCCCCCCAGGCCCGGGACACAAACGCTATCAGTGGCGAACATATACTCGTTAAAGATAGTACGTGCCTATCAATGTCATGGTCCAAGCTACTCATTTAGAATTAGAATGGTCAAGACGCCATATACTCCTAATTCTCTATGGGTACTTAGTCAACACGACACCAACCATATAATCAAACAGTCACGGGAAAAACATCCTATCATGTGACTAATTGCAGATAAATAATAATCAATATCATATCGCCTCATATCTACTAAGGCTAATTCAATAATTAAATACAACCTTACTTGAAGACAAATCCCCGACCCGAGTCCCGCGACGTGTCATCAGTCAAAACGGGGCTGACTAGATCTTAGTTTGACCAAACCCGTTTGATCAAACCGGCTAGAAACAGAGTCTTTACCACATAGACTTAGACATAAAAGTCAACATATTAATTACATGTTATTTTATTAACTTCTACCATGTGAATTATTATATCATACCCAAACCCGTTTGACTAAAAGAATATTAAATTAAACTACGATCTCGTCTTATAATTTCTAACATGCGAGAAATAATAATTTAATGAAAAACCTTTTAATTAAATATTTTACTTATTAATATTTCTCGCTTGCTAATTATTACAAAACGCGATAAAATGACAATAACTCAAAAACCGTCACAGTCCCAAAGTTGAACCCAACGGGCCTGAGTTTGGGCCGGACCCACATGGGCCTGGATGGGCCCCACACGTCTGTTTTGGGGGACATGGCTGTTTTGGCCTTTTTAACGGTTTTACTAAAAACCGTTTCTAATTATTTCCCGCATGCTTTAACATAATTAAAACCCGTCAAAACAACAATTAAACAATCAAACATTGACACAACCCAAAGACCAAAACCCTGACCCACCATGGACCAGCCCAGACCGGTCTGAACCGGCCTGGACCGGCTGGTCTGGTCCGGTTTGGCCCCTCCTCCACGGTTCACACAACCAAAGCAACAACCCCAATTTCCAATTAATTCCAACATGTTTTCAATTACTAACATCCATTTTTAAACATCCAATTTAACCATCCAACATGCAACAATCATCATCATGAAGAAATCATAAAAATATAACAAGGACACCAACATATTCATAAATTTCTACAACATAATAAAATCAACCACTTATCATGTTACTAACTAAAATCATAAAACCATAATCATATGATCAAAAACTAAAGATGAACCAAAAACTAAAGTAAACCAAAGCTATGTAACATTTATCCGTCGAGTAACTCGGAATCGTTACCTTAGCTAGCTAAAATCAAGTAGCACCCAAATAATAAGAACTAAGAACTAAGAAACCCGTCTTCTAGTCTTCCCCTAATATATACGAGTCACCAAACTCGTCTTCAAAATCTTCCCCTATAAGAAATGACAAGAAAACATTATTATAACTTAAAATATGATTTTCCATAATTAAAGTCTTGAAAACGATTTTGACGGAATTGAAATAAAACCGTACGGGAAGATGAGGAGCGAAGAGGAGAGTCTAGAAATATAAATTAGGATGGATTTAATTAAGAAATGAAGATTTTATGGAGGTTTTGCTCAAGGACGATGAAGAACAAATGATGAACGACGAAGAACACGAAGAACGATCAAATAAAGTGATGTTTTGATCTTAATTTGATTTGTTGTAAAATGAAAAGTTGTGTGTGAGTAATGTGGGGTGTGTGTGCCGTGTAAATATAGGCAAACAAGGATGTCGGGTTTTGAAATTGTTGTTACGTAATTGACTCGCGTTTAATAATTATTTTACGGTAAACGATTAAATATAATTAACGATAAAGTTAATTACACCAAATATCTAGATATTATGATATTGTATTCAAAAGAAATGAAAATATCAAGGCTATTAGAGGGAGGTTGAGCCGTGTGGGTAAGGTGATCATCGGGTCTGTTTTTGCTCGATTTGCGTAATTTTCGTTAACTGATCGATAAAGTAACAAATATCTAAGATATTTGTATTAGTTTAATCGAATCAATTAAAATATCCTATTGTGAGTGGAAAACGATGCCATGGGCGTGTGACTCATGCCAAAGTCGAGTTTCGATTTTGTTGCGCGTTTTACGATGAGTCGGGAATAGTTAAATGACGTTCGGTTAAAACCGTAAACGTTATTCTTTAAATTCCGAATAAATTCAAAATAATTATATTAAATTATGATAAATCTTAATAAATCTAAATAAAATTAAATCAAAAATATTATTTTTTTAAATAAAATTTCGGTCTTCAAACTTATGAGACGAGTCGGGAAAAGTCAACGGAAGTCAAAGTTGACTGAAAAGTCGAGAAATGTCAAAGATGACTTAAAAGTCAAGAAAAGTTTAGGACGACTTAAAAGTCAAGAAAAGTCAATGACGACTTTTTAAAAAGTCAAGGAAAAGTCAAAGACGACTTAAAAGTCAAGAAAAGTCAAAGATGACTAAGAACAGTCTTTTCATGAAATCTCTCAGAAATTCCAAATACGAACGCGGAATTTCAAAATAAGACTTGGAACAAAAATTCCTATTTTAAAAACTTAAGTTCTACTGAAAAGTGTTAGTAAATATTTTTACTAGAAAAATCGGGTATTTTTCGGGTTGTTACATGATACCTATAAAACCAGTTGTCAAATGTTAGTTATTTTATTATAAGTGTTCCACTCAATTTAAAATTTGTGAAAGGTTGATGCCATACCTTGTTAATGGTGTTGTGATGCCTATGTTTTTCAAGCTGCAATTGTTGATTGGCTTAATGCAATACCAAAGATTATTTTCTTTTTTAATTAGTTTGCCTTTGCAGTTAGTACATGAGTAATAGTACCACCCTTTCCTTGTGTCTAGTTCCTCTATTGTAGCCAGCGTAACATATGTTCCTATTTTAGTGAGTTTTTCTATCTCGCTTAAAGTCATTATGTTTGCACTTGCGAGGATGGTTGATTGTGGAGCTAAACTGTTGGTTTCTCCCAAAAGGATTGATGCTTCGCCAGATTGTGGTATTCTGTATTTATATTAAATACGGTAAGGGTAATCTTGATTAGATAATATAGATCCCGTATTAACATTGCATGCACATTTAAATAAACTGTAAACTGACTTGACAGTAAAATTTGAATTTTTCGTGAGTTTAATTATTCATCACTATCGGTACAGTATTTTTGGTAACTCATTTTGGTTACTTATGACTAACACAACAGTAGTTATAGCACATCTACTATTCTGGAGTTAATCTAATGTGTATCTAGTGATTTTGTTGAAATTGTTATAATATGTTTTAATGGTTGAGCAAAAAATAATCTGACTATAATTCAATTATTAAGACATGGAATAAATTTAATTAGAGTAGTAATCGGATAGTTTCAAAAAGTTATGTACTAATAAAATGCATAGCGCTCTAAACCGTATTGTGATTGTGTATTTTTTATCTTAAACCAATGAAAAAAATAAAATAATGGATGGTGTATCTTTTATGTGTTTTCTTATGGTGGCTATCCATTTATTGTCCTAAATTAAGAAAATTAATAAATGACTATTGAGGTAGCCATTAAAGTTTAGATGTCTTACTTGTTATTGAATTCATGGACCTAATCCATATCTGGGTTGACCAAATTTTTGGTGGCTCCCAAAGTTGTTGTAATCGTAAACTCACCTAGATAAAAAAAGAATTAGTTATAACATGATGTGATTTTATGTTTTCTTGTATACAAGTGAATTAAGTTATAAAAATGTGTCCTTAATATAGGGATTTACCTTCATACACTGATGTTTTAACATGCCTTAAGACCAAAGCGGGCTTGTTATTGTTTTTGAATTGAGTTTCAATTTTCTTGATATCTTCTAGATATTGACCAAATATTGCACATTTCAGTTGTTGTTCCCTGCACACAATTTCCTTTTATTAACCCATTATAATTTATAATCTTAAATGAGAACCTAGAAATCGTAAGATTTAGTAAAACTTCACTGTGTATTTTCCAGTATGATTGTTCTCCTTGTAACATTTCTGCTTGACAGTTTTGTTGGTAGGCATTTGTCCAACTTTGCAATCACATCTTCATGTAAATATGTATCATGTTAAACATAAAAATTCTTTTACTATATTAAAAGACTAAATGAAATTAAATTTAATTGTTACCTATGTAATGTCCATCTTGAACAAAACCATGATATATTTCATCAAAGGTTACATAGTTGTAAACACACATTGGAATTGTTGTGTTTGTGATCGGTATAAATCTTGTGCTATATTCAAACCGTATTTTGAAATGGTGATAAGTTTTTGAAATGGTGATAAGTTGGCTTGTCTTTGTCAGTGTTAGGGCTTGCTGAAAACTTCCTGATCTTGTATACTTCACCCTCTTCAAGTTTTTCCAGATATTCCCTGCATAGCCTTTTGTTGATACTTGCTTGAACTGTGTCACCCTATATTATCAACAATCAACAATATATTCATTAGTGTATAAATGATTATGATTCATATGATATAGAGTAAATTTGAGTAAATTGTAGGAATAACGACATATAAAAAGGGACGATTGTTACTTCTTCATCAACTAAAATAAGTTCTGCTCCAACTATGTCTTCATTTTATTTCCGGTACCACATTCTCATGACACTTGCTGTGATCTGCTCATTTCTAGTATCCCCCTTAATTTCACAAATTCCAATACTTTGTTGTGCCATTTTTTTATGTCACAGAAGAAATTTTTGATGTGTATAATATTGTAGCTTGTATATTTATAGGTGATAGTATAAAGGTTATTTTATTTTAACTGGTGATGATGGAGGTTATTTTATTTTAAATGGTGATGATAATGGGTATAGGATTTAACCCCTGTTCCTCTTTGTAGTGGAGATATGTTAATCTCCATGAACTCAGAAGTAACTGCTGGACAACTGTCAGAAGTTTTTGACTGGTTGGGCTAGAAGTTTGATTGGTTGGGCCAGCATGTTGTGCCATTCTCTAATTTTTACAGAAATTCTCTTCTATATAACAAATCACAAATTTTACAAATTGGGCTAATAATACGAAAATAGTGGCCCATATACTTGGATAATTACTGTTTCCAAAAAGTAATTTTGGGTTTGGGATAAACAATAAGCAAATTTTGTTTTTGTCGTCCTAATGAATGTTGTGAAAATCGGAACGCTCGTGTATATTTGTAATATCGTCGTAGTGACTGTATTTTTGTATTCTCGCAAATATATTTTATTTAATTTTTTATTTTTAGTGGCTTTCTTATTTATCATGTAATTATTATTTACATAGGTTTTTTTAATATTTAATAATTAGCCATATATTTACCAGTGTAATTTATTTATTGCTGTAATTGCTTTATATTAACAAATGTAAGTTATGTAATATATTTATGCGTGTAATTTGTTTATTATTATTGCACTATGTGGGAATATTAAAAATATGTTTTTAAATAATCCAATTTTTTTTCTTATGCACGTATAAAAAATTAACAGATAAACATTTTACAAATTTAACAAATGTTATTAAATCAAGAAATTATTGAATAAAGTTGTCCAGATAATTAAATTGCATGACTTCAATCAATAACCCAATTAATGTAGACATGATTAAATAAAACTGAAAAACAAAAGTGAAAAAGTGAAATGAAAAAGTGTAAAAGGTGTACTGTGTTGATGACGTGGCGCAATAAGGGCTTAGTAAATGTTTCTACTTTAATAGAATAAAGATTTTAGGATGTCTCATTTTATTTGCTAACCTTTTAATATTTTGAATATTTCTATGAGTAATTCGATATTTCAGTAGGTCTATTGTCCACTCATCATCCACTAAGACTACAAATGGTCTCCTACTATTTTCTTGATCTTTGTACCAAAAGCAAAGTTAAACACATGACTGAAACTGAGAGAGTATATGATAAATGAAATAATTTATGTTATGTTGTTATGTCATTACACGCCTGTAATGACAATGGTTCAATGACGTGATGCATACTGCTCATGTATGATTCAAACGAAAATATCACTTATCAGGTGGCTAAAGTTCTAGCATGAGAGATTTTGTGCAAAACATCGAAGGTGGAGTGGACTTTTGCCCAAAGTTGATTTTAGTCGTGTATCAGGACACCCTGCCTTTCTATGTTATATAGACTTGGTACCGACTGCGCCAGATGGATGGTTGGTCTTTGCTTGCCTTCCACTCAGTGAGTCACTTCGTACCTTTGCTAAATTTTTAGTAATTTACTTTTTTAGAAATGAAATGATTATTGTAAAAAAAATGACCAAACGTACTTATATATTATATGATGATAGGTTACATGCCTATATATTATGATTATGATTTTAGTTATTTATGTCCCTCCCTGTGGTGCATGCATGTATACTTGTAATGTTATTAAGGATGATCAAGGTGCAATTTTGTATGAGAAATAATTAACAATTAATTTTGGTTTTGCTCTTTATGAACTATAGTTAGTGCGGGAAGGATGCTTGATCACGAGTGCATTATGAGAATGAGGGCACATTTACTAGATACACTCATGATTACCGCGATGATGCACATGACTATTAATTTGTGAACCTTAGAAGCGCAAAACACCTAACATGTATGTGAGGTTTCCAACGCGCTTTAATTTTAAATAGTTAATTTTTTAAGGCGGTGCCACTTTGAGTGTAACACCCCGTGTTTTATAATAATTTTATTCGGAAATTTATTTATTAAATTAATTTCTCTCGAGTTTAATTATTTAATTCGTATTTAACGTTTACAATCTCTATTTTTTTATTTTCCGTTTTTACCTAATTTGGATGGGTTAAAATGTCCGTGCACGATTTTACTATTTTAATTTAATAGCTACTTCTCCTATATAAACTCTTTGAGCGTTTTAATTATTCTAAACCTAATTTGTAATTGGATTATCCATCTTGCGAGCTAATGGGTCAAAAGCCCACTTCAATTCTCTTATAAATATAAAAGATTAACCTAGCAAGTAGGTTGTTCAATTTCATTTTTCTTGTGCGATGCGTTATTCGGCCGCAGCACCTCCCTTCTTCCTCTATTCTTATTTTTCTCTCTTTGACTCCATTGTTATGCAACTTTCTTCATCCAAATCAAATATAAATTATATATTTACAATTCTGGCTCTTACCTCTACAATATATTCTATTCATATTATTTTTAAGGGACTCGATTGTATGGGGGTTTAGACCTACCTTTAGGGTTTATATATTTGATGGGTAAATAAGAAGAATAAGATGAAGATGTCTTTCTTTTGGATGGTCTTAGAGGAGGATTCGTGTAGGACTAGATTAATAGCGTTTTTATGAAGATGAAGATTATTTTGCGGTCAATATTGCGTAATAAAGGTAACTAGGTTTTCTTCTTTAATTATGTTTATAGAAAGTAAGCATAATTTACATGATATAATGGTGTATGTATGATTTAATTGTATTGTGCGTAATATTATATGCATTTAATTGTATTTATTATACGTTCTTTTGTAAAATATTATTTGTGTCATTTAGGGTTGCGCGATACAACCCTAGTGGCGTTATTTTGGTGCCGTGTGCAACGGCCTAGGCGCACCAACGGTGGCAGCCTAGGGTTTTATGTTGGTCGTGGCCTCTCTTGAGAGGAAGGCTAGGGTTTGGTGATTTATCACCTAGGGTTTTGGTTGTTTGAAGAATTAGGGTTTTGGTTTACATCATTAAGGTTATACCTGAAGTCACTATAACTTTGCATGTAAGCTACATACCTTAGTTATACCTATTTGAGCTAAAACTTTGAAAGTGACGTTATGGTGCGGTGTACTATAACAAGACTCGTTGTGGTGACATGGCGGTTTTTACCGCGGAGTCGACCCCTCGATGAATTTGTTATAGAGGACTAACCCGTGATGGGAGAGAGTTATAGTTGATGATACTATAACCTCGCACGCATAATGTTATAGCTTGGACTGCTATAACTTCACTAAAGTTGAGTGAAAGTTATAGCTGAAGGTACTATAACTTTGCTGAAGTTAAGTGAAGGTTATAGTTGATGATACTATAACCTGAAAGGCTTAACTAAAGTTATAGGTGGTGTACTATAACTCCGCTGAAGTTAAGTGAAGGTTATAGTTGATGATACTATAACCTGACACGCTTAACCAAGGTTATAGCTGGAGTGCTATAACTTCACTGAAGTTGAGTGAAGGTTATAGCTGAAGTTACTATAACTTCACTAAAGTTGTGTGAAGGTTATAGATGAAGTTACTATAACTTCACTAAGGGTAAGTGAAGGTTATAGTTGGTGGTATTATAACATTGGATGTTATATGCTTTTGTGTCTGGCGTTATGGTAACTCGAACTATAACATGACGTTTGAGGTGTAATGTTATAGGTCAAGATATCATAACCTTAGTCATCTGTGTTTGTTTATTTGTGGTGTTATGGTTAGTTGGACCATAACACTATGTTTGCTTATATTATTGGTTATCCTTATCTCTTTATTGTGGGACAGTCGGTTATACTGTTCATTGGTTGAGTCGTGACGTTGTTCACGCGTTGTTGGGCAGTCAGTAGTACTGTTCTTGAGTTGAGTCGTGACGTTGTTCACGTATTGGTTTGTGCAGTCAGTTATACTGTGCATTTGTTTGTTGCTGGTTGAATAGATGATGATAGTATCAGTTATATACTATCAGAATGAACTAATGCTACCCTTCGGGGATTGGGTTTTATGTTCTATGTTCGAGGGGGTATCAGAGGCAGTTCGTTATACGCTCTGGTCCCCGAGTGTCGTTCGATGTACAGTTAATGCATCGAGGGCCTAGCCAGGTCTTTGACATATGGGCAGTGGTTATACGCCATACATAGTACCGTGGAGGCAGTGCGTTATACGCTCCACACCCGATGGAGGCAGTGCGTTATACGCTCCATCAGTTAGAGGCAGTGCGTTATACGCTCTAGCAGTTAGAGGCAGTGCGTTATACGCTCTAACGGGCGTTCGCTCTATTCGCTATGCTTATTGCTAGCTTTGTGCCTTCAGTTTGTGTGTGGGTCGTATTACACCTGTTTGGTATGTTGTGCTCATCTAGAGTTGAGTCGTCATGTCAGTTGTGTCAGAGTTCGAAGTCTGTCTTGGTTACTGCAATTAATTGCTTGTGGTATTTCTCATGTTACAATTGATCTACTTATTTTATTATGGATTGTTGTTATGCTTAGCCTGTTGTAAACATGACTGGGAGAGCACCTAGTTACTCCCGACTGATTGTCGACCCCCATTCTCAAGTTGAATTGGTTGCTGCTTGTCTGGATGTTGTGCTGGAAAGACTTGTGGCGAGAAGAATAATTTATTTAGGAATTTAATTAAGTTAAGGATTATTAATAATTTATTAGTTTAGTTTGGATTTGAGTATCGATCCGGATTGGTCAGGTGTTTCCGTCACCTTGACCCTATTCATCTTGTACTCTGATGGATTATTTAATTATTAAGGTATTTCTTCTGTTTTAAAAATCCGGGTTGTTACATTGAGTATTTGACTCTATATGCAAGACGTCTTAAGGAGAGCTTATTGATTATGCGACTCACCCAAATGTCGGTTCAAGTTTCATATACTTTAAAGGTTTTTCTTGCCAACAATGATTATCCCATGGACTGATTTGGTCTGGTTAAATTTGTTGCTCTTTTTATTTGTTTTGTATAATGTTGTGCCATGTAATCTACACATTAGTAAAATGAGAAAGAATTTATTACTTTATTATCAATGCGTTACTCTTTCTATCAATAACTGTTTTAGGATAAAACTTCTATTTTATGAGGTGGCTCGACCATTTTAAAGGCTTCTGTTATAAAAGGCCAAGTTTCGTCCTGGATTTAGTAAGTTGAGATTTTCTACATGACACCCTCGTGTTTTTTCGATTTCTACGTGGTACCACTTTCGTTTTAAAAATATCATTGGTACCCCTAAAATTGATAAATTGTTCATAAAATACCCAAAAGCAATTTCAGTTTTCTAAAAATTAAAATTAATAATAAAAATATACTTAAGATTGAGTGAAAGGAATTTGTGAAAAGAGTTTGACAAATTATTGCCAAATTAACCAATGAAAAGTGCATAAACTAAACATTCAAAAACAATGGATTAAAGCTTTCGGGGTATTTTAAGAAGTTTTCATTAAGTTTAGGGATACCAGTGATATATTAAAAAAACTGAAGGTACCACATGAAATTCAAAAAAATACGACAATACCACGTAGAAAAGCACTAATAAGTTTAATTTGGGCCTAGATTATGGTTATGGACAAGGGACTCTTTAAGGATTCTATTAGATTATAATAACCTAATTCGGGAGAGTCAATTTATTTCCAATATATAGTGTTTGTACATACATACGTTACTTAAGTTACAGTGATAATTACGGGATTTACATATAACTAACTAGTCTTGGACTAGGTCGGGCCGTGTCGTGCCTCGGGCTGGCCCGCTGTACCCAAACGTAAACCAAGCCCGGTCCAGGCACGAGGTTGGTCGTGCCGCGCCATGCCCGACCCTATTCTCTTCATCTTGTTCGTGGCCCACCTCTGGCCTGACATAAATCGGGTCGTGCCCGGGCCTTGTTGGTGGTCGGAGGTGATATGTTGAACAGAAACTGTATGTACCCACCAGAACTTTTTCGCTGACGAAATATATATCCAATTTGATATGTTTAGTACGTTGATGCTGAACTGGATTATTAGAAAGTACACAAAAAAGATGTTGTCGCAATAAACGAGAGTTTCTTGTTTGATAGGAAGATGGAGTTGAAAAGGTAAATTACGGAGCCAACGCGTTTCAGCCACGACATTGACAGCAGCTTGATACTTGACCTTTCCGCTAGACCTAGGAATAATGGGCTGACATTTCGAGGACTAGGAGACCAAGTTATCCCCGAGGAAAGCACAACACCTGGAAGTGGACTGGGATGAGTAAGGCATCTGGCCCAATCCGCGTCAAAATAAGCAGTATTAGTATGCGGTCGAGACGGTGTAAGAGTGATCCCATGATCAAGGGTGCCTTTTATATAAAGAATACGCTTCAAAAATTTGAAATGTGCTTCACGTGGAGCGTGAATAAAAAGACATACATGTTGTACGACATAAGAAATTTCTGGTCGGGTTATCGTAAAGTGTTGGAGAGCCCCAACAAGGCTTCGATAAAGAGTCATATCAGTGACTAGAGTACCAACCATGACACTCAATTTAGCGCCATTGACTGTATCTCCCTCGTCTACCAAAGTGTCTTACCAAGGCTTACCTCAGCAAACGGGAGTGTTACCATCTCGATTACCCGAGGTAGTACATATCAAATAGACAATGAAGAAACAACATTTATTTAGATGCATAAGTTTAAAGTGCTTACAACCGAAATAACCAATCTGAAGTCAATATATTAATCCAAAATCCAAAATAGCAAAATCTAACAAATGTCTCAACAACTACGACACAACGGAAGCTAAAGACTTGTCTTCCAGCGGCAATCCCATTCGACCCAAAGCATGCTCAAACGGATTACCTGCTAACCTCCTATTCATCATTCCCCTAATGGATCACATTAGTTTTGCAAACAAAGAAGAGGTAAATAGAACCATATATCAATCACATAAATACAACAACAACACAATCATAACAAAAGACCAGTACCATCTCCAAACTGCGGTAACCGAGTTCCCGTCGAAACGGTAACCCCTGCCGGTGTCAGACTGCAGATTTGGACTCCGTATCTCCTATCGGGTTCCTATTAAAATAGATAATCCATGTCGATGCCAGGCGCAACACTAGACATGAAAATCCCTGCTTATCGCAACGAGCGTTCCCGGGCCATTAATATACAAATTTCCCTTGTGACGGCAATCACAAGAGGCGAAAGTCGGGGTGTGGAATCATCTCCCAAAAATGGTCCACCAATATCAATCGTGACCAATATCACAATCGTGACCAATATCACTATCATTATCATCAATCATAACACAATCATCATCAACAATCAATAACAAACCAATATATAATTGTACTGAGTAGGGAAACCCTACCTTAAAGCAATTCCGCAAGTAAGACAAGGCAAGCCTAGAATTGATTCCTCCTAAAAATCATACAATAATCTAAAATCAACAATCAATCATCATCACCCAAATCCACGCTAATTCAGATTAGGGTTCTAACAATCAACCCCACAATTCTAATTAAACTAAGGATTAAGATACTTACGATAAGGATTGGCGCAAGGAATGATTCTTGCTCGCAACGAGGATGATCAAGAGCTTAGCAATGGATCAAGATGGTTTTAGGGTTAATGGAATGTTTTAACTGGCGAAATGAATTTATTATTGAGTGCACAAGACATTCAGTCGAGTACACTGCACTCAGTCGAGTACAACATCTGCTCACTGAGTGCCACCTACGCATTAACCATCTAAGCGACACCAATAACCTATTCAGCCGAATACCACATACTCGGACGAGCACCCACACCCTACTCGACCGAGTACCAGGCTAACAGAATACGGAGTATTACAATGTCCAAAGGGGTTGATGTGCGTGGGATTACAGTTTGACATGTTAGCGCTCCCCAATATATCTTTGGCATACTGTTGCCGAGAAAAAAAATAATCCTCCGACATTACGAGTAGAAGTGATGCCAAGAAACTGATTTAGTACACCCAAGTTGGTCATGGACAAATCGTTAATTATTCTGCGAACGAGGGATGTGTGGTAGCAGTGAGCAGAATATCATCCACATATAATAACATGTAAGAACTGTCACCCCCATGTTGATATATAAATAAACAAGTATTGCAAGTGATGCTATGGAAATCCTATGACAATACAAAAGTAGAAAAACGCTGATGTCAGGCCCAGGGAGCCTGCTTGAGGTCATACAAAGACTTACACAGACGAAAAATCTGGTGTGGAGTCAACGGATCATCAATAGAGAGTTTTCAACAAGGTCACCATAAATAAATTCATTCTTGACATCAACCTAAACGATAGGCCAAGAACAAGATAATGCTAAATTGAGTACGAAATGTATAGTAATAGGCTTGACAACAGGCCTAAAAGTTTCATCACAATTAAAACCAACCTATTGAGTCTTACTATTAACAACAAGACGAGCTTTGTACCGTTCTAAGGACCTATCAGCCTTAAACTTGTGCAGATATAATCACATGCAAAGAATAACATAGGCATCCATAAGACGAGGTACTAAGTCCCACGTATGATTATATTTTAATGCATTAAAATTGGCTTGCATTGCCGTATTCCAATTCAGGTTACGAACGACAAGGTGAGATGGTTTGGGTAAAGGGCTACGAGAGTTTGTGGCGGTAGTGAGGAGAGACTAGGGTTAAAATATATCGTTTATGGCACGAGTTGCCATGCTATGGGTCGGCAGAGGTGGTTGGGGATATGGTGGTGTGGGGGTTTTGAGGAAGGGGGAAGGTGAGGTCGTGGGGTCAGGGGAGGCAGTAGCGAGGCTGTTTGCAATGGTGAGCTCGATAGGATCAAGGTCTATGGCAGGGGACCGTGTGGGGGTTGTTTCGGGGGGGGGGGTGGTGGTGGTCGGATAGGTGAAATAGATGAGGTGTGAGGGACATGTCAGATAGGGTTGGTAGATGTGTAGGAGTCGGGTTTAATAGTGAAGAAATAAGCGAACGGGAACACGGATTCATTAAAGGTTACATGGCGAGAGAGAATAATTTTATCGAACTCGAGGGACAGACATTTGTATTCCTGATTTTCAGATGGGTAACCATGGAAGACAGACGTGGTAGACCGGGGCGCAACCTTATGTGGTTACTTGGCACTAAGGTTAGGACAACATATACCACCAAAGACATAGAGATGGAGGTAAGAAGGTTCTTTGAGATAGAAGGCGGAAGTGGGTGAGCGATAATTTAGAAGACGAGAAAGGAGAAGGTTGTGTAGATAAGCGGCTCGGGAATCAACCCAATATTTTGGGGGAAGGGAGGCATGAGACAATAAAATTAAGACAATTTAATTTAGGCGACGTATATTCGTTCGACTTTGCCATTTTTTGGGAAGGTGTTGTGCATTGAAACTATTCAGAAAAGACAACTAAACAATGACAAATTGAGCTAAGATTAAGACACTTGCAAGTACTCTGTTTCTGTTTGAATTGATTGTTAAAGAACAAGGATAGGACCTTAACCAAAGCACAAAGCCAATGATTGAGGGTTGAACCTTGATCCCAGCACACAGCTAAGGACCCAAGCTCACTTCCAAGCACAAAGCAAATGAAGTTGTCTCAAGCACACAACCAAGAGATTGCAACAGAAACAAGGTTTCAGTTTTATGTTTACTTCAAATCTGATTTGTATTTCATTAGGTGAAGGCCTTATATAGGCAGCAAGGATACATCTCAGACGTTTAGGATAAAACTAGGGCCACAAGGGCTTACAACATGAAACAAAAATAACAGCTACAAACTTGCAGAATTCTGACATAAAGTAGATAAAGTAGAAAGTAGTTTCTAAAGAGACAATCTTCCTTAATTGTTTGATCAGGTGTGTCTTGGGTGAAGAGTGGACTTTCAAGCTTGGGTTTGTGAACCAAACTGAAGTAGGAAGGCTCCCAAAGATGTGCTGAAGGTACCTCACGCATTGCTTGTTCAAAAGGGGAAGGTTGACAGTGACATATTAACTACTGCACAAAAGGCTGAAATCTGGACAGTTTGAAGTTGTCCCTAAGCTAAATCTTTGTGTGTTTGTTTCTTGGAAGGGAAGTCCTGGGGAAAGTTGTAGAAGACCTTCCCAAGACATAGGTTTGGGGGTTGGTTAGGCTTGTTTGATTGGCTAAAAGAGGAAGGTTGGACAAAACAGCTAAACTGCTACATGTAAGGCTGTAACTGGACTGGTTCACTTGGGTTGTGTTTTGAGGGGTGTTCTTGACGTTTTCTGAGGAAGGTTTCCTGGACAAAAAGGTAGTAGACCCTCCCTAGTACCATGCCCCATAGTTGGTTTGGAGTCCCTAAGCTTGGAAGTTGCCCTGAGACCCTCCCCAAGGCACTGCTGATGGCTGAGTTTCCAAAGGTTTTGTTGGCTTGTTTTGTGAGTCTGTTTTGTGGCTTGGTTGGTCTTGGCTCGTGTCATGGCTACCACTGGCTCGTGTCTTGGCTTGCTTGCTTGGGCCTGGGCTATACAAAGCATTAAGATAGCTTTTGATATAAGGTAGGTTTGGCATTGAATCCTGGTTAGGCTGATCATAGGTTGATTGGTCTTGTCTTTGAGCATGGCATTGAACTCCTGTTGCAACCCCTCCTTCTTGAAAAAGATTTGCCCTCAAATCCTCTTCATCCTCAGAGTCTTTTTGATAATGACTTAGGTCTCCCACATTGAATGTCCCATGTACCCCATAATCCCCTGGTAAATCTATCTTGTAAGCATTAGGTCCTACCCTTTCAAGCACTTCAAAAGGACCATCAGCTCTTGGCATGAGTTTGTTTTTCCTCTTCTCTGGGAATCTTTCTTTCCTTAAGTGCAGCCACACCATGTCTCCTGCCTTGAACTCTCTAGCTTTCTTTGGACCTTTGGCTCTTGACTTGTACATTTCATTTGTTCTCTCAATCTGTTTCTTGACTTGACTGTGAATCTGCATCATCTGTTGTACTCTTTCTTTGGCATCATAGTTGACTTCTTTCCTTATCACTGGTGCTAGGTCTGTAGGCATTAGAGGATTAGCACCATAAACAACTTCAAAAGGGGTCTTACTTGTGCTGTGTGAGGGAGCTCTATTGAATGCAAACTCAGCTTGTGACAGTTTGATATCCCAATCCTTTAATGACTTAGCAATGATACATCTCAAGATTCTTCCTAGAGTTTTGTTAGTAACCTCTGTCTGCCCATCTGTTTGGGGATGGTATGCTGTGATGAAGAGTAACCTTGAACCTAGGAGCCTCCAGAGTGACCTCCAAAAGTGGCTCATAAACTTAGTATCCCTATCAGACACAATGCTTCTTGGTACCCCATGCAACTTTACTATTTCCTTGAAGTAGAGTTCGGCTACCCCCATGGCATCTTCTGTCTTCTTACAAGCAACAAAATGGGCCATTTTGCTGAACATATCCACTACCACCATTACTGAGTCTTTGCCCCTTTGTGTCCTAGGCAATGCCACTATGAAATCCATGCTGATGTCCTCCCAAGGTTTGTTTGGTACAGGTAGTGGGGTGTAGGGACCTGCATGGAACTGTGACTTGGCTAGTTGACAGGGTTTGCACCTTTTGATAGTGTCCTGCACATCACCTAGCATCTTGGGCCAATAGAACTGCTCATGCAATATCTCATAGGTCTTTTGTATCCCAAAGTGCCCTGCAAGTCCATTGCAATGGACCTCCTTGACTAGTAATCCTCTGTAAGGACCTCTAGGTATGCATAGTTTGTTTCCTTGGAAGAGGAATCCATTCTGTGTCAAGTACTTGCTCCCCTTCTTGAGTTTTACTTCTGCATACACTTCCCATTCCTCCTTGAAGTCTGGATCTTCCATGTAGAGTTCCTTCATGAATTCAAAGCCTAGGACCTTTTGCTCCATGAATGACAACATCACAGATCTCCTAGAAAGAGCATCAGCTACTACATTGTTCTTTCCTTCTATGTACTTGCTTGAAAAGGAGAAGGATTGCAGGAATTCTACCCACTTGGCATGCCTGGGGTTGAGTTTGTGTGGACCATTGATGAACTTTAAAGCCTCATGGTCTGAATGTAGCACAAAAGGCTTAGGTTTTAGGTAATGCCCCCAATGATTCAGAGCTCTCACTATGGCATAAAACTCTTTGTCATAGGTAGAGTAATTCAACCTTGCTCCACTTAGCTTCTCACTGAAATAGGCTATGGGCCTCTTCTATTGAACCAGTACTGCCCCAACTCCTAACCCACTTGCATCACATTCTACTTCAAACAGTTTGTTAAAGTCAGGTAAGCCTAGCCTAGGGGATCTACACAACAGATCCTTAATGGTTTTGAAGGACTTCTCTGCCTTTTCTCCCCAAGTAAACTCTCCTTTCTTCATGCATTATGTGATAGGAGCCATGATAGAACTGAACCCCTGAATGAACCTTCTATAGAAGGATGCCAACCCATGGAAACTCCTGACCTCTGTCACTGTCTTAGGTGTGGGCCAATCCCTGATTGCCTTAACCTTCTCAGGATCAACAGCTACCCCATCCTTTGATATGATGAACCCAAGGAAATGAACCTCAGGCTGCATGAACGTGCACTTCTCTAGCTTACCATATAGCTTATTCTTCCTGAGAACCTCACAAAGCAAGTTCAGATGTTGTAGGTGTTCCTTCTTGCTTGAACTGTAGACTAGAATGTCATCAAAGTATACCACAATGAAATTCCCCAAGTAAGGCCTTAAGACTTCTGTCATGAGCCTCATGAAGGTGCTAGGGGCATTGGAGAGCCCAAATGGCATCACTAACCATTCATACAGCCCATGCTTGGTCTTGCAAGCAGTCTTCCACTCATCTCCAGCTCTTATCCTTACTTGATGATACCCTTGCCTTAGATCAATCTTAGTGAACACTTGAGCCCCACTGAGTTCATCCAGAATGTCATTGAGTCTAGGTATAGGGAACCTATACTTAATGGTGATATTGTTAAGTGCTCTGCTATCTATACACATCCTCCAAGTTCCATCCTTCTTAGGCACTAGCAGTGCTGGTACAGCACAAGGACTAAGAGACTCCCTGACATACCCTTTGCTAAGCAAGTCTCCCACCTGAGATTGCAGCTCTTGTGTTGCCCTGGGGTCACTTCTATAGGCTGGCTTGTTTGGAAGGACAGCCCCAGGTACTAGATCAATGTGGTGCTCAATTCCCCTTAGTGGGGGTAATCCACTAGGTAGTTCAGCAGGGAAAACACCCTCATAGGTTTTCAGCAAGGCTTGCACTTCCTTAGGCACTTGGTTAGACCCTTCCCCTACCTCCTTGGTGAGGAGGACATAGACTGGCCTAAGATCATTTAACTCTTGCTCCATCTCTGCTTCACTTAACAGCAGAACTTCCTTAGCAGCTTCAGTTAAGAGTGGAGGGTTCCCTTTCAGGATAGGGGGTAAAGGCGCTAAGATGATTTTCTTCTTCCCAAACCTAAAAGAGTAAGTATTGTCCCTTCCCTGATGGACATCATCCCTATCAAACTCCCAGGGCCTCCCTAATAGGAGGTGACAAGCATCCATAGGCAATACATCACACAAGGCCTCATCAGCATATCCTTTCCCAATAGAAAATGGAACAACACATTGTTGATCTACTCTAACTTCAGCCCCCTTGTTCAGCCACCTAAGCTTGTAAGGTTGAGGGTGGTCTTTGGTGGGCAATGTTAGTTTATCCACCATTGTCTTAGAGGCTACAGTGGTGCAACTCCCTCCATCCACAATCAGATTACACACCCTCCCTTTTATGGTGCACCTAGTTCTAAAGATCTGGTGTCTTTGATCTTCTTCTAAGGGTTGGGGTTGTGTGTGCATCACCCTCCAAGTCACCAGACTTAACCCAGCCTCAGGTTCTATCAACTCCTCACTAGCCTCTATCTCAGGCTCTTCCATCTCCTCATCACAGACCAACACCTCATCATCCCCCCAATGGATTACCTCTAGAGTGCTCAGAGCTCTTTTAGATGGACATTCTCTAGCAAAATGTCCATTTCCTTGACATTGAAAACACTTTTTGAGGGGGGTAGTCTTCCTTTGGCCTGCCTCAACAACCTTGCTTTTATCAGGGTTAAAAGGAGTCTTAGTAGGAGCCACAGGTTCTCCCATCTTAATTCCTACAAAAGGTTTGTAGTTAGGTGTTCTAGCAGGCGTTTTAGAGACACTGGCTTTCCCTTTCCCCAACTTTTCTACTCTTAAGGACAAGTTGACAGCTTCCTCAAAGGAGTATATGTTTTGCAGCCTAACTTTACTAGCTATCCTCTCATCCAAGCCTTCTAAAAACCTTGCTATCTTTTGCTCAGATTTCTCAACAACCTCACATTGCAATGTAAGTTGTTCAAAGTCTCTTACATAAGATTCTACAGGTCTTTGGTCTTGTTTAAGG
>JAIUZE010010787.1:0-10457 GCA_022085475.1 Heliosperma pusillum
GAAAATGAGTACTAGGTGCATGAAAATTGCTAGATACATCAAACTGACTACTAAGTGCATGAAAATTAATAAATCGTATTTCGCCTCAATTTCCTTCATTAGCTTATAACTTTTTTAACAACAAATATGTTATCTAGCCTTAAAATTCTACGCCGAAACCAAATATGTTGTTAGTTTTACAAAATTAATTTTTTAAGGCGGAGTTCTCACGGTTCTCATTATCTTAGTGGTTCTCAGCGGATCCCAATTATATATATATATATATATATATATATATATATATATATATATAGGAATTGAATCATGTGAGGCACCCTCCTTAGGATGGGGCGGCTGGACCCATCTCCACCGTCCAATTAAAAAAAATTAGGGCACCAGATTGTGCCACGTTGCAATACTTAAATCATGAATTCAACGCTATCAACGCTATCAATGCTCATATACCCTAATCTCCTTTCTATTTCCTCTTTCTCATTCTCTGAAGTCTTCATCTTCTACATTTCTCATATTTGTAGCCATTTTCTTCGCCATTTGTTCATTATCGCCTTCAACGACTACGTTCTCCATTTCCTATGAACATCTTCAACGATTTTGTGCTAATTTAGGTTATTATGAACGATTTTCATCATCTTGTATAGCTTTCCTCTTTACAATTTTCTTTCCCAAATTCTTTGTTAATTTTCTAATTGAGCTTCCGTTTTTTATTTCTATTGTCATTAATTTGAAATTTTACTCATTCTAATTCACTTATTGAAAATTTTGTGCGTATATTCAGCTCAATTGTTTGTTGCTTCTATGTCGTAGTAGTCGTCACCTTCAATTTCCGATTTCTTCACTTCTCCTTCGTTTCTGCATTCTCGGATCTGGCATCGCGTTCTAACATATTATTGTAAGTACCCTTTTCGATTTTCGTTAATTGTGCATATTCAACTTGAAATCCTACTTCTATATGATTTTCCCTCTTTTCTGATTATTAGCACTTTCATCTTTCTAAGCTTAATCTACTTGATTTTTCGTCATTAAATAGTTCACTTTCGTTATTCTAGGTTTGTATTGCACAAAATTAAGCGACTACCAATACTTTTTCACGAAGTTAAGCGATAAGCGCAAATCTGTTTCTTATTTATAACATGTTGATGATGGCGGGTGCACTGAGCAATTGACAATTGTTCTGCACTGTAACACAAATGACCATAAAAGTTACACATGTTGATGTCAGATCTGTTTTTTTTTCTCAGATCTTAAAACGTGTTATGTATATATTTTTTATTTTTCTTCATTCTTGTTTTCAATTTTTTTGGTTTTGTCCAGATCTGAAAAATGGGTTTACTTGTTAGTGTCGATGACGAACTGATTATAATCACACATATTGTTTATTAAAGTAACACGAATTCTCTATTAAAGTCACACATCTTATTCATTAAAGTCACACATATTATCTATTAAAGTAACACAAATACTTTATTAAAGTTACATATATCGTCTATTAAAGTAACACACCTTATTTATTAAAGTAACACAAATGGGTTTAAAAGTTACACTACTTAGTTTCATATTTGTTTATTTAAGTTTGTAATCTTAGTTTTCAGCTTTTTTTTTTATCAAGATATACCTTTTTTATGGGTGTGACTTGTGAGTTGGTGATGGAAGATGGATGGTGTTTGTGTTTGACTGGCGTGACTTGTGTTTGACTCTATGAGTTGGTGTTTGTGAGTTGTGTTTTACAGTTACACTCATAAAGGACTACAGTTACACTCATAAAGGACTACAGTTACACTCATAGATGACTAAAGTTACATTCATAAATATGTAGTAAATTACATAAATTCAACATGTAATAAAATTCAAAAAATTCCACTAAAAATGACCTAAAATAACTAAAGTTACACTCGTAAAATATTAGAGTTACACTCGTAAATCATCAAAGTTGCACTTGTAAAATGTTAAAATTATATATATTCAAATTATTATAGAGAAAACCGTCTTCAAAATTTAAAGTTACGCTCGAAAAGATTAAAGTTACACTCGAAAAGCATCAAAGTTACACTCGTAAGGTGTTAAAATTGTTTAAATTCAAATTTTTACAGACAAACCGCCTTAAAAAGTTAAAGTTACACTCTAAAACATTAGAGTTACACTCGCAAGCATCAAAGTTACACTCATAAATCTCAGCAGCTCAAAAGTGCTTAAAAGTGATCAAAAGTGATTAATTAAAAGTAGAGAGAGAAAGTTAATTAATTAATGCATAGGTAATTAATTAGTGATAAGTGTTTTTTTTAATCTCCCAAATCTCAGCCATCCATCTCCCTTATCCAATGGCTAGAATGAGGACTCAAGGACTCTATGGAAATGGTGGACTCAAAAGAATTTGACTATATATATATATATATATAGAATAAGGATCAAATGAGTCCACCCCAAAAGAGTGAGTCCATAAGTCCTCTTTGAGGCCCTTGGATCTTGGAGATGGATAGTTGAGATTAAAACACAAAATTTGTCATTATGAATGGGTTTAACCTACTTTCTCTTACTATCTCACTAATTAAATCACTAATACCTACCTCCCTTTAATTCATTTCTCACCCAATTCATTTCTCACACAAATACTCTCTCTCTCTAAAATTTCCTCCTCCTTCTCTCTATAATTTCATCCTCTCTAAACCCACTCCCATAACCTCCCTCATTTTCATTCATCTTCTTCACTTCCGGCATCACCAACCACCGCCAGCCACCGCCAACCACCGCAACCCACCACCGGCCGCCGGCCAAATAAAAAAAAAAAAAAAACTAAAAAAAAACTAGATCTAATCTCCACCGTCCACCGTCTGCCGCCCCTGCTCATCTCTCCTTTCCGCCGTCTTCCGCCACTCCTCCTCCTTCCTCCCTCCGCTCCCTCCCTCGACCGTCCGCCGCCCCTGCTCATCTCTCCTTCCCGCCGTCTTCCGCCACGCCTCCTCCCTCCTCCCTCCGCTCCCTCCCTCGACCGTCCGCCGCCCCTGCTCCCTCCCTCTAAAAATACCCACTTCCCTTCTCCTTGCCGCCTCCTCCTCGCCACCACCTCCTCCTCACCTCTCTTTTTTAAATCTGAAAAACAAACCACTCACTACTAGATCTACCCCACCACCACCACCAAAGAGAATACCAAAAAAAAATATCACCACAACCCTCCCTCACCCACGACACACCACCGGACACCGGTTCCACCGCCTGCCCGCATCCGTCGGCCACCACCCCGACGCCACCACTCCCTAATTTCTTGACCCACCACCACTTACCACCCTTACCAACCACAAAAAATGTAAAATGAAAAAAAAGAAGAAAAAAGGTGTAGATCTACACCACCAACTTCCATATCTACCTCCTTTGTCGCAGGTCGCA
Source organism: Heliosperma pusillum (assembly GCA_022085475.1). Classification (NCBI taxonomy): domain Eukaryota; kingdom Viridiplantae; phylum Streptophyta; class Magnoliopsida; order Caryophyllales; family Caryophyllaceae; genus Heliosperma; species Heliosperma pusillum. Next base: position 3,379 of record JAIUZE010010787.1, read on the forward strand.
TGTCGGTGGTGTCGTGGAGGTGGTGGGCTGTCGCGGGGGGGTGGGGTCAGAGGAGGGGGTGGTCTGTCGCGGTAGGGTGGGGTCAGAGGAGGGTGTCGGGGTGGGTTGTCGGTCTGTCGCGGGTGGGTTGGTAGTGGAGGCGACGAAAGAGAAGGTGGGGATGGAGTGGAGGACGGTGGTGGTAGCGTGGATGGGGTGGTGGAAGGTCGTGGGTGGTGGGTGGTTTTGAGGTTTCAGATCTTGTTTTTGTTTTCTTTTTCCTCCACTTTGTGATCTATTAAAAATAATTACACTATTAAAAGGACTAAAGTTATACTTTCAATCTATTAAAGTTACACTTTCAATTAACTAAAGTTACATTTTCAACGGACTAAAGTTACATTCTCAATATACTAAAGTTTCACTATTAATTATTAATGTTATAATCGTAAAACGTTAAATTACACTATAAATGACTAAAGTTTCACTATCAATATAATAAAGTTACATTCTGAAAAGCTTAGAGTTACACTTCAAATTATTTAAATTTTTAAAATTCAAAAATAAGACGTCATAAAATTACTTAGTAAATAAAATTACATTATTTTGGATTAAAGTTACACTTCTAAAAGGTTAAAATTACACTACAAAAATATGGAAAATGTCGAGAACTTATCTTAAAATCACTTCTTAGTATAAAATTACACTATTTTGGATTAAAGTTACACTTGTAAAAGGTTAGAGTTACACTATAAAAATACGTAAAATGTCAAAAACTTGTCTTAAAAGCATTTTTTAGTATAAAATTATACTATTTTGGATTAAAGTTACACTTGTAAAAGATCAAAGTTACACTCTAAAAATACGTAAAATGTCGAGAACTTGTCTTAAAAGCATTTTTTAGTATAAAATTACACTATTTTGGAGTAAAGTTACACTTGTAAAAGAATAGAGTTACACTCTAAAAATACGTAAAATGCCAAAAACTTGTGTCAAAATCCCATTTTTTTAGTATAAGGTTACATTTTTTTGGATTATAGTTACACTTGTAAAAGGCTAAAGTTACACTCTAAAAATACGTAAAATGTCAAAAACTTGTCGTAAAATCAATTTTTAGTATAAGGTTAGACTTTTTTGGATTAAAGTTACACTCGTAAAAGATGAAAGTTACAATTGTAAAACTGTACGTTTTGTAGAAAAACAAAATTTACACTTGAAAACAAAATTTATACCCTAAAAATGCTAAAATGTCATCAACTTTAAGCTAGAGAGAGAAAGACAATTAATTAGTGTATAAGTAATGAATTAGTGTAATAGTTACTTTTTGCTTTTGATCTCAACCACCCACATTGTATGATCTAAGGGCTCAGAAGAGGACATAGGTACTCAATATATATGAAGGACTCATTTGAACCTTTCTCTCTCTCTCTCTCTCTCTCTATATATATAGAGAGAGAGGATAGAGAAGAGAGAGAGAGAGAGCAGAGATGAGAGAGAGAGAGGATTAGAGAGAGAGAGAGAGGCGAGCTGAGAGAGATATATAGAGATAGAATAGATATATATAGAGGGGGGTGCAAATGGGTCCCCGCCTTGGGGTGAGTCCTGCGGTCGAAGCCACGCCAGGAGAGCAAGAGGAGGATAGGGCGAGGAGGGAAAACAAAAGGGAGGGTGTCAGAGGTGGAGAACACAAGCCAAGCCAGGGCAAACCAGAAGAGAAAACGACCCGGGCGGGCACGCGAGCTGCGCGGCAGGGGGAAGGGCGCAGGCGCAGGCGACCGCCGGGCGCGCGCGTGACCAGCCGGGGGGGAAAAAAAACCCAAAAAAAAACCTCACCCCCACCGAACCCCACCCCCACCGCCACCTCATCCACCGACTTTGGCTTCTCCACCAACACCGCCACCTTCTCCACTTTCGTCACCCACCACCACTTCCCCACAACACCGCCACCGCCACTTCCTTCCTCCGTCTGTCAAACCCCAAAACCACCACCAGTTCTGTCCCTTCTCCGCTGCCGCCGACCCCACGTCCTCCATCTACCTCCTCTCCCGCCGCCTAGCTTGGCTGTCCGGGCCTCCTCCATGTCGTCCTCCGCCTCCCATCTCCTTCTCCTCTCCCTTCTCTCCTCTTCTCGGCCAGACTACCACCACCACCGACGCCCGGTGGTCTGGCCGAGAAGAGAAGAAGAGGAGGGAGAGGAGAAGGAGATGGGAGGCGGAGGAGAGTTGTTCGGCCACTACGGCACTGTTGTGGCGTTTTTGAGGCTCGGAAAATCGCTACTTTTTCAGATCTGGAATTTTTTTTTTCAAATTTAGTTTATCCAGAGTTGGTGGGTATTTATTTATATTTCTCAAATCTTGTATTTTTTTTTTGTTGGTCAAGACATGGTTGTTGATTTTTTTATCAAATTCGTTATTAATTATTTGTGTTTTTCATTTTTTTTATTTTAGATCTCATATTTATTTTTTTTGTTCTGGATCTAAAGTTGTACTAAAGTTACATCATTATGTACTAAAGTTACATCATTATGTACTAAAGTTACATCATTATGAACTAAAGTTACAAAATTATGTATTAAAGTTCCATCATTATGTACTAAAGTTGTTCAATTATGGACTAAAGTTATTCCATTGAATAGTTTTATAACTAAAGTTACGCTATTAAGGCTTGATGTTACGTTATTCATGACTAAAGTTACACTAGTATGGACTGAAGTTACACTAGTACGGACTGAAGTTACACTAGAAAAGACTAAAGTCACCTAAACATGTCTTACAAAATTCAAATTAATATATTAGATCTCATCTTAGTATAAAGTTACACTATAGTTGACTAAAGTTACACAATTAATAAATGAAGTTATACTTGTAAAAACTCTAAAATTACACACAAAAGAGTTGAAATTACACAATTTTTGGTTTAAAGTTACACTCAAAAGAGTTGAAATTACACTCGTAATGACTGAAGTTATACTCATAAAAACTCTAAAATTATATAAACTTGACTTGTTTAAAGTTACATAAATTTAAATTTATATAGTGAAAATCATATTTTAGTTTGAAGTTACAAAAATAATGGTTGAAGTTTCACTCTTAATGACTAAAGTTCGCCTCATAAAAAAGCAAAAATCACATAAATTTGTCTTAAAATTACATAAATTCAAATTTATATAGTTTAAATCACATTTTGATTTAAAGTTACACAAAAAAAGGTTGAAGTTATACTCGTAATGACTGAAGTTATACTCATAAAAGGTTAAAATCACATAAACTTGTCTTAAAGTTACATAAATATTAATTTATATAGTCAATCACATTTTAGCTTAATGTTACAAAAATAATGATTAAAGTTACACTCGGAATGTAGGTGAAAGTCATTAAAAATCACTCATTTTGTTCTAATCTTGTCCCTTCATTTTGTTCTAATCTTGTCCATTCATTTTTCTTTTAATCTTAGCCCTCCATCTTGTTCTAATCTTGTCCCTCCATCTTTTTCATCCAAAGGGCAAGATGAGAACTCATGGACTCAATTTTGAAGGTGGACTCATTATAACTTACCTTATATATATATATATATATATATTATATATATATATATATATAATATAATATATATATAATATATATATATAGAGTAAAGATCAATTGAGTCCTACTATATGTGTGAAGTCCTTGAGTCCTCATCCTATCCATTAGATTTGTAAGATTAAGGGTTGAGATGTGTTGTAAAAAGGACACCCAACATGTGCCAATTTGATGTGACAATTTATCTCTCTCTTCCACTACTACAAAATGTCTCTAATGCAATACTTCAAAAATGTTGCATATTGCCTCTAAAATGTTGCTATATGGTTTAAGCACCATTTTTAAGTATGGTGCTTTAAATCTCATTGCAACATTTCTTGCAACATTTTCTTCTCAAATGCAACATTTTTTAAAAGTGTTGCACGTATTTCCATTATGCAACACTTGTTTTGAGCATCTATTGCAACACTTTAAATTTATAAATGCAACATTTATTTTCCTTCCCTCCAAAATTTGGCAACACTTATTTCTATACATGGCAACATTTTTTTTTATCCCAAATGAGACATAAAGGCAACACTATTTTAGCTTGAATGCAACATTGTCAATTTTATCAAAGGCAACACTATTGTAGATCTAATGCAACTTCCATGCTTCAAATGAATTTATATTGTTTTATTTGCGCCACCTTTTTAATTGCCACCATTATAATCCGCACATAGACGATTGATCCAAAAATAGTGATTAATTGATCAACATAAACCAATTCGTTCATTACACCATCCAAAAATCAATATCCATTTTCGGTAATTCATCAATAAAAAATGTCATAAAGAAAAAAAAAAGCTAAATACACATTTCCTAATTCTTCAAAAAAATATTTGGATAGATGAGCTAAACATTGTGCGAGTATCAACCTTCATTGATTCCCACTTTGCATCTAATGTTGCATCCATATGTAACCCAAAACAAGACCTATTAAAAAAGAAACAAGGTCATTTGTAAATCATCACTGAACAAGACACAATGACCATACAAGACCTACTACTAGCACTAACTACTTTTATCTTATATGTTACCCATTTAACTTATCTAAGCAAAGTGGCTTGGGTGTAGTGGAGCAAGGGCGTGCCTCAAAGCATTGCAATGGCAACAAATTGAGAGGTCCCGGATTCGACTCCCTACACGGGAGTGCCGCGGTTACCTGCCATCACGGGTTACATTAATGACTTACCTGGTCCCCGGGCTTGTAGGCTGTTCGGGTGTTCCCTGGGTCACCAAAAAAACTTATCTAATTAAACACAAGTACACAACATTGCATTTGATAAGTTTGCAGTTGAGATGATATAAGTCATATACTCTTACTAGGAGTTGATACATGGAGGTAAGAATCTTCTTTAGACTTTTGCCTTTCTGAACTGTGACAACCTCAAATTTGCGGAAAAATAAAACAAGTAATTTAAATAAATAAAAGATGAGAATACGTTTCTAATAGGTTCACTTTAGTGAAAATCGGTAAATTTTAAAACCGGAACCTATCATTAAATATATTCATCATAACGAAGGTGTCTTAAAGAAAAAGGTTCATAACAAAAAGGAAATAATAGTATACACTAAGAATTATCCAAACGAAAAAATATCTCCCGTCTAAAACGGAAATAAAAGAGTGTATATAGATAAATCAAGAACCGAATATAGGTCCAAGGTAATACTTCGCTCGCTAGCTCGTCAATGTAACCAAGTATGCATCACAAACCTGCCAACCGCATTAAATATAAACACGGAAGCCACAGTCAGAGGGGAGTAACTCCGAGTTCTCCCAGCCACGAAATGTCGAGTTTAATAAAACATGAATAACATAAAGAGATGTATATGGAAAATACAACACTTTAACATATACGATATGCTTTTCATGTTATGAATGCAATTAACTAACATATAACCTATCATATGAAAGCTATCATGTGAAACCGATAATAATTAGAATACTAGTATGGAAGCTGGTATCTAGCTCAGAGGTTACCGTAACATGCCATGATACACTCAACCCTAATCAAACATAATATCATGTGAAAATCAGTTAACACCCGTTACTCGAAACTCTATCAACCTTAGACGGCTTGCATCTCACCTTCTAAGATTCATAGAATCATCAAACATGAAAGACCAATACGTCTAGAAACAGGCATAAGTTCTTAGGACAGTCAATAGAAGACTTCTGTAACTCGAGTCTATACCGCGAGGTAGGATATACTTATATATTTAGGCTCAGCGGTTACCCTAATAACATGGCCCAAATACAAATCACACATCTAGGCTCAGCGGTTACCTTTAAAACATGGCCCAGATCCAAAGCACATATCTTAGCTCAGAGGTTACCCTAATAACCTGGCCAAGATACAACTCTACCCTAAACCTAGACTGCGCAGACCTAGAGAAATGCGAAGATCCATCGCACCCAAGCCTCATCACATGAGTTATCCCCCCTAATGGGAGATCCACCACAGGCTGGTCTAGTAACTTAACGGCTCCATTCCCCAAAGTGACGCAATGGCAGCCATTCCCCAACTTGGAGATCCACCAAGCCGGGAACACAAAAGCTATCAAGCTGTAAACTCCATATGCGCGTTAAAGATAGTAAGGCCTATCAATGTCATGGTCCAAGATACTCATTTAGAATTAGAATGGTCAAGACGCCATATACTCATAATTCTCTATGGGTACTTAGTCAACACGACACATATCATATAATCAAACAGTCACGGGAAAAACTTCCTATCATGTGACTAATTGCATAAAAATCATATTCAATATCATATCGCCTCATATCTATTAAGGCTCATTCATTCATTCATTAAATAAAACCTTACCTGAAGACAAATCCCCGACCCGAGTCCCGCGACGGGTCATCAGTCAAAACGGGGCTGACTAGATCGTAGTTTGACCAAACCCGTTTGGTCAAACCAGCTAGAAACAGAGTCTTAGCCATCGAGGCTTGAACATAAGAATATCACATTCATTTCATGCTATTTCATTCAATTTCTAACATGTGAATTATTAATTCATACGAAAACCCGCTTGACTTACATGATATCAAATTAAACTAAAACCTCGTATTATAATTTCTAACATGTGAGAAATAATAATATAATGAAAAGCTTTTAATTAAATAATTTACTTATTAAAATTTCCCACTTGCTAAATATTACAAAACACGATAAATTAACACTAAACCCAAAAACCGTCACAAGACTAAAAAGGTGACTCATGGGCTGATTTGGGCCGGACCTAATACGGGCCTGGACTGGGCCCACGGGCCTGGTTTGGGCTGTTTTGGCTTTTCGATCGATTTTACTAAAAACCGTTTCTTAATATTTAAAACCCGTCAAAACAACAACAAAACAATCAAGTATCGACACAAACCCAAAGACCAAAACCCGGACCAACCCAGACCGGGCTGGACCGGTCTGGACCAGGCTGAACCGGGCCTGAACCGGCCGGTTCTCAGCCACCACACCCGGCCACTTTACACGGCCAAGACCACCACCACTCCAAATTAATTCTAACATGATTTTAATT
>JAIUZE010010788.1:0-21365 GCA_022085475.1 Heliosperma pusillum
CTACTGCCAAGGAAATATGGGATGGTCTTGAGTTAGCTTATGAGGGGACAACGGTTGTCAAAAAGCAACGCATAGCTCTACTTATGCGAAAATACGAATTGTTCTCCATGGAACAAAATGAATCGCTTGACAGCATGTCTACTCGCTTCTCCAGTATCATTAATGAATTGAAAAATCTTGGAAAAACTTTTGACTCCGAGGAAATTGCCAGAAAAAGCCTTAGAAGTCTATCTAAACGATGGAGACCTAAGGTGACGGTAATTGAGGAATGTAAAGACCTATCTGACCTATCTTATCAAGAGCTACTTGGAACCCTAATGGCTCATGAGATTACTCTTGATGAAGATGCGGCAAATGATAGTAACAGCAAGAAGGTGGCTCTACAGGCCGAATCTAGTGAAAGACAAGATTCGGATCTTGAAGATGAAACAGTGTTATTTGCTAGACGTTTTAAGAAAAAGTTCTTTAACAAACCACAATGGAAAACGTTTAACAACAACACCAACAAATCTTACAAGAAGCCAATTGAGTCAAAAGGGTCTCTTTCAAGTCGTGGTTGCTTCAAATGTGGGGATAAAGATCACATGATCAAAGACTGCCCCACATGGAAGAAAATCAAAGACAAAAATCAACGAGACAAAACCAAGAAGGAATTCAAGCAAGTAATGATGGCTTATTGCTGGGGAGATCTCGACACAGAGGACGGCGAATCAGAAGAAGAGGAAGTCGCCAACTTGTGTCTAAGCAACGTCAGTCTTGAGCGAATCCGAGATGTGTCTTGTTGGCAACTCAGATTCAGAACCAGATTCAGAAGATTATGAAGAGGTTAGTCATCTTGAACTTAAAAAGCAAGCTAAGAATTTATCTAAGAAGTCTTTAATTAAGTATTTTGAAGAAGCCTTAGATCATTGTCATGAACAGAGTCTTGAATTAAAAGATCTTAAAGAACAAATTCTTGATATTGCTGAGGAAAACCACCTTCTAAAGGCCAAAGCTAAAAAGCTCAAGTATTAAGTTATGGCAACTTCAGCTATAACTTCAGACAAGACAAATGTTGAGAAAGAAGCTCTTGAGTCTAAAGTTATAGCTAATGAAGCTATAATCTCAGAGTTAAAGCTCAACATTAAGCATCTTCAAGCCAAAGTTATAGCTAATGAAGCTATAACTTTAGAATTGAAGAAAGTCAATGAGCTCTTACATACTAAAGCTAAGGCCAAGGAAGTTGCTATCATTGATCACAAGAAAGAAAACTCTCTTCTTTCTCAGCAATTAAAAGATATAAAGGCTGAATTCTCCCAAGCCAAAAGTCAACATAATGAGGAGAAATTTATCTTGAACAAACGTTTCAATGATTTTCGTGAAAATTTCAAAAAGAACAATCCCTCCAAAGATTCGAATGTAGACCATTCGTCGTGTGAAAAAGAAATTCAGTCTTTGAAGGAATTGCTCCTACATGCACGAAAAGTTCATGATAAGTGGGAAGGAAGTCAAAAGGTTTTAGACTTCCTTACCGAACAGTCTAATAATAACATGAAGAAAGGTCTTGGTCATGAATGCTATAGTCGTAGAGACCATGATAAATGCAAATCCACTCCTTCTGACCGTGATTTCAGAAGAAGGAAGTACGTCAATCTTTCAGAATATCTGATTTGCAATTATTGTGGTCACAACGGTCATGTTAAAGATAATTGTGTTAAATATGTTAATGACAACAAAAATCAAACTGATTTTGTGAAAGAACATGACGTGTCTAGTGAGTCCGAGTCTGAACCACAACGTGATGAGGTTAGAAATAATGAGTTTAGATGGTTTTATGACATGGCTTTCGATTACACATCTGTACCTTCAAAATCTAAACCTAATGTGAATCAGAAGCAGTCGTTTAAACCTAATATGCGTCACAACAAAAAGAATCAATATAATAAACCTAGCAAACCCTATCCTAAGAAGAAAAGAATCGTCAAACAGGTATGGGTTAGGAAGGATCAAATATATAGAGTCACTAACCATAAAGGACCCAATTTAGCGTGGGTACCTAAAAGCTGTATTTGATTCTCTTGCAGGTAATAGTGAAAGAAAATAATCTATGGTATCTCGACAGTGGATGTTCGAGACACATGACTGGAAACAAAAATCTTTTTCTTTCACTAGAACCCTTCAATGGTGGCAAGGTCACCTTTGGAGACAACAAGAAGGGCAACATAATCGGTGTAGGTAAGATTGGTATATCTTCTTCACATGCTATCAATAACGTCTATCTGGTAGATGGCCTTAAGCATAACTTGCTAAGTATATCTCAACTATGTGACAAAGGCAATAAAGTCGTTTTTCATTCAAATGTTTGTCGTATCATAGTTGAAGGAACTAGCAATGTTATCTTAGAAGGTCTACGTAAACGGAACGTGTATATGATTGATTTAAACAAAGTCACTACAAGTTCCTTTACGTGCATGAAAGTCACTGTGGATGATTCATGCTTGTGGCACAAGAGGTTTGCACACATCAGTCCAACGATTTTAAAGAAACTTAAGTCTTGGGATTTAGTTGAGGGTCTACCCTCAATCAAATTCGAACAAGAAAAGATGTGTGACTCATGTGCCCGTTGTAAACAAGTTAGATCTTCATTCAAACCGAAACGAGTAGTAAGTACAGAGCGTCCACTTGAGTTGGTACACATGGATTTGTGTGGACCTATGAAAGTTAGAAGCCGCGGTGGATCAAGGTACGTATTCGTCCTAGTCGACGACTACTCCAGGTATGTATGGCCTATCTTTCTATTTACTAAAGATGAAACTTTCGATGAGTTTGTAGTACTAATGAAGCTCGCCCAAAACAAGTATGATAAAAAGTTAGTTTCCATTCGTACGGATCATGGCACCGAATTTGATAATCAAGCTTTTATAGAATATTGTAGGGAGAATGGTGTAGGACATAACTTTTCTGCACCACGAACCCCACAACAAAATGGTGTCGTGGAACGTATGAATAGAACATTAGAGGACATGGCCCGCACTATGCTTTTGTGTAGTGGCCTTCCTAAAAGTTTCTGGGCAGAAGCCATTAGTACTGCATGCTATGTGCACAATAGAGCTATGATTAGACCTATTCTCAAAAAGACTCCCTACGAACTTTTAAGAGGGAGAAAACCCAATATAGCTCACCTTCGTTGCTTCGGGAGTAAATGTTTTGTCCATAATAATGGAAAAAGTAATTTGAGCAAATTTGATCCACGAAGTGACGAAGCTGTGTTTGTTGGCTATTCTAATCATAGTAAAGCTTTTAAAGTTTTTAACAAAAGAACCTTGTGCATAGAAGAAAGTGTTCATGTTGTATTTGATGAAGATAATGTGCTTGAACAAGTTGAACAGAATGAAGAAGAGGACATGAATGATCCAGACTTTCGTCTCTCCAGAGATGACGTGCCAGAAAATAATGAAGAAGTTATTGAAGGAATCAATGATGAACTTGATAAATCCGCAAATGACCTTGAACAGAGAACTGAGACAATTGTTGATGATACGAATGTCTCTTCTCAAAACAAGGAAAAGGAAACTGAAGTTATAGCTGATGATGCTATAACTTTGAACCAGAACCAAGATGGTGTAACTGAAGTTGTACCAACTTCAGCTATAACCCCAGAGTCCAACTCAGGGGGAACCAATCTTGATTCTGAATCATTTGAGGAAAGTGATAGTTCATCAGATGATGATGAGCCTAGGAACTCTAAGAAATGGAAATATAAGAGTTCTCATCCTATGGATAGTATCCTAGGAAGTTTGAATAAGGGAGTTCAAACGAGGCGAACATTAAATAACTTTTGTTCATTCTATTCTTTTCTGTCTACCATAGAGCCCACCAACATCAAAGAAGCTCTTGCAGAATCCGACTGGATTGTGGCTATGCAAGAGGAGCTTCAACAGTTCGAACGTAATAAAGTATGGCACCTTGTGCCACGACCTCCTAATCGAACTGTGATTGGTACTCGATGGGTATTCAGAAATAAATTGGATGATTCAGGAGTTATAGTTCGTAACAAGGCTCGATTGGTCGTTCAAGGTTATAATCAACAAGAAGGGATTGATTATGACGAGACATTCGCTCCAGTAGCAAGACTTGAAGCTATTCGCTTGCTCATCGCCTTCGCAGCTCATAAAGGAATGAAATTATTCCAAATGGACGTTAAGACTGCCTTTCTTAACGGTTATTTTGAAGAAGAGGTTTTTGTTGAACAACCTCCTGGATTTTTGAATAGCAAGTTTCAAAACCACGTTTTTAAACTCGACAAAGCTTTATATGGTTTGAAACAAGCGCCTAGGGCTTGGTACGACAGATTGTCAAAATTTTTATTACAAAACAATTTTAAAAGAGGATCTGTCGACAAAACCCTATTTCTAAAATCCGAGGGTTCTGATTTACTTGTTGCTCAAATTTATGTAGACGATATTATTTTTGGTTCTACTAACAATAAATTGTGCAAGTATTTTTCAGATCTTATGACCTCAGAATTTGAAATGAGCATGATGGGAGAATTGAAATTCTTCCTAGGATTGCAGATTCAACAAACCAAAGAAGGCATAAAGATTCACCAACAAAAATATGTCAAGGAGCTAATCAGAAAATTTGGTATGGAGAACGCTCATCCAATGGACACACCTATGGTAACTGACAAAAAGTTGACCTTAGACGAAAATGGTAAGTCCGTAGATGAGACTACATATCGAGGTATGATTGGTTCTTTATTATATTTAACTGCAAGTAGACCTGACATTATGTTCAGCGTATGTGTCTGTGCTAGATTTCAATCATGTCCTAAGGAATCACATATGATTGCAGTTAAACGTATCTTGAGATATTTAATTGGTACATCTAATTATATTTGTGGTATCCACTTGAGTGTAATTTCAATCTAGTAGGATATTCAGACGCAGATTATGCGGGATGTTCGTTAGATAGAAAAAGTACCTCTGGATTCGCTACTTTTGTTGGACCTTGCATAATAACGTGGGGCTCAAAGAAGCAAAATTCGGTTGCGTTATCTACTGCAGAAGCCGAATATATCGCTGCAGGACTGGTATGTTCTCAACTACTTTGGTTAAAGCAACAACTATGTGATTATGGTGTTAATGTTGGTTGTATGCCTGTTTTCTGTGATAATACGAGTGCTATTGTTATTTCTAAGAACCCAGCTCAGCATTCTCGTACTAAGCATATAGACATTAGACATCATTTTTTGCGTGACCATGTAGAAAAGGGCAACATTAAACTCGAATTTTGTAGTACTGATGTTCAATGGGCTGACATTTTAACAAAGGCGTTAGCGAGAAGACGTTTTGAGATTTTGCGGTTGGAAATTGGTTTAATCGGTAGCAATTAAATTCATCTTATTTATTTTGTGAACCTGCGTGACTGGCTAGATTAAGACGAGATTATATGACTGTGTCCGCATATTTCATTGCTAGTATATTTGTGTTTAATATAATATATTTTACGTGAGTATCTTGCATATTTAGTGTTTTATGGAAATTGAATTATGAACCACATTATTTGCCAAAAACCTATCTTATTCACTTTCCTAATCAAACCAAAATTCTACCCATGTAATTCTTTTTGGCCGAAATTCTCAAATTATTACCTTTCCATATCTTTTTATTTACCAAAACTCTATCCTTACCATATCCCAACAAAAATAACCACCCAAGATTCTTTTCCTACCCAAATTCAAATTGAAAAAAAAAAAAAAAAAAAAGGAAAAACCTACATTGGGACGGCACACCCATGTGCATAAGTACAAAAATAAAACCTACCTCTTACACATTCATAATTACCCTCTTCCACCTATTACTTTTACCACTTCAATACTCAACCAACTTTTACTATCTTCTTCATCAATCTCACGGCACCCACAACAACACACAATACCCAAACCTTCAAACCTTCAACAATGGCTTCCACTAGATCAAAAATTGCCAAAAACCCAAATCCTAAAACCCCCAAGCCAAGCATGCCTAAAAATACTTCTTCTCCTCCCACACAACAATCACCCAACCCAAACCAAACCGAGTCGGGTGCGGGTCTCGAGGGTACTAAGAGAAGACGGTTAAACAAAGGGAAAGGAAGACTCCAAGAAGAAGCCACAACCGAAACCATTGACACGGTTTCCGAGGAAACCACACGGGTAACTCTTCGTGATTTTTCGCCGCAAGAAACATCTTTGGGAATTGATAAACTCCGTCTTACAAAAGACGAAAGAAAACTTGTGAACCGGGTTGCTCAATATGGAATACACGGTGGTCGGTATTATCCTAAGGCTTGGTGTGACAAGTATAGGGCTTTGGGATTCTTTTCGGATTTTCTGAATTTCCAAGAATGGGAAACGGTGGCTGAGTTTTCGGGTCCGGTGTATCCGATTGAGGTAATTCAGTTCTTTTCCTCTGTTTCTTTAGACAATGGAGTCTTGCATGCCGTCATAAATGGCCGTGCAGTTTCGTTTTCCGTGACGGACTTTTGTACTCTGTTTTTGGTTCCTGATGATGGAATCAAAATCAATCCGAGTACGTCATGGGAAGAACTGACGGACATGGCTAAGCTGGAGGTTAAGCAGTATTTTGATGTTGGGGCGACGGTGTCGAGTTGTGTGTTGGCTGGTAGTGTTTCTCCGAAACTGAAATTTCTGTTAAACTTTTTATGGAATACTGTGATTCCGCGACGGGGCGGACGTGATAAAATTGCATGCTATGAGATGTTAGTCGTTAAGCATTGGTTGGAGGGCAATCGGGTTAATTTACCTTCTCTTGTTTTTAATCGTATTTCACAAACCGCTTTCTCGGTGACCGAAGACAAATTTTACTCTACTCTTGACTTGCCGTATGGCATGTGGTTGTCTCGGCTTTTTGAGTCAAAGGGAGTTGTTAATATGCAAAATTATGGGGTCGCGGTAAAGGATGAGATGTGTGATACGTTCTTGAAATTTATGAAGCTTGATGCTAATGGTCCGGAATTGTTATTTTTGGTTAAAGGAGGTTCGGTTGGATTGTCTTCGGGTGGGGCTGATTTTTCTGTGATTGAATCAAAATTGGATATGTACATTGGTAGTATTATGGAGCGCTTGGATGCGCAGGATAAGAAAATTGAGACGGTTTTGGACACGGTTGTTCAAGCCGTGGGCATGGGTTCTTTGGGCTCAACCCGTGACCAAGGTGGGTCGGGTGTGAGTCATGAGATGAGGACATGGATGGATGGTGTGGATGATCGCCTTGCTAAGTTGGAACGAAATATTATCGATTGTAAGCAAGAGGCGTATAGGCAAAAGGATAGGATGACATTCTTGGTGAGCCAAGGCGGGTCGTTGGTTAAGAGCGGGACGGAGATGCGTGAGGGAATGCGTACAATTTATGATGCGACGGAGGCTCTTTCATTGAAAGTCCGGAACTTTGATGTTTGCCTCACCGCTCAAGCTTCTCATGTATCAAATTGCCTTGACCGTCTTTCCACTCTTGAGTACCGCACTAGGCCCGGTTATGTCGATCCTAACAAAATCCGTCAACCCAAAATGCCTTGATTTTTCTATCCTTGGTTGTTTTAACTCTTAAACTACTAATCCTATTCGGCCCATTTGGCTTATTTTGACATTGTCTATTCGGCCCAATGGCAACTAACAATATATTTTGTGGTTTGTAGTTTAATCAACATTTGCACTTTATTTTGCTTGATATATATCGTGTTATATTGCGTATTTTGCATATCTATTTCTTGCCTTGACATGTGTTATTCTAGTCGTTTCATGTCTTTGTTCTTGTCTTTTCAATGATGCCAAGAGGGGGAAGAAATGATATGATTTGAGTCTTTGCTTAAGCTTGCTCCTTGTCAAGACTCGTTATCTCTTAAATTCTCTCAAGCTATAACTTTGGCTAAGTTGTTTTGTTCTTGCGATCAAAGTTGCTATAACTTTGGAGTGCTTTGTTGAGGGGGAACCATACTTAGTCACATTGTTAAGAGGAACTCTTGAGGAAATCATATGAGACTTGTCATCATCAAAAAGGGGGAATTTGTTGGACCAATTCATAGTTTTGATAATGACATGTGTTTACGTAATAATATGTTTTACTCGATATATCATATGCGTGTAATTGTGTGCTTTAGTCTTATTATAGCTAGCAACAATTATGAGAAGAAAGATCAAAGTTAGACATAACTTTGATAAAGTTTGTGAGACAAAGTTATAACAACTTCAGGAATAACTTTGGAAGTGAACTTGGAAGTTATAGCTAACCAGGCATAACTTTAAGGAAAATCGCTTCAAACAAGATCTACATAAATCTACACAAGACTCGAGATGGAGGGTCTTTGTGATCAAGATGAAGAGATGATCCGTATACTGAAGATCTTTGTGAAGATTAGATAGTATAGGTCGTCATTCGGTAACTATTCCATTCGAGAGATTTTATGTTCAAAAGTTATAGCTTTAGTCTATGATTTTGAATGATAAAATATTGATGCATGATTTTGGAAATAAAATGTTTTGAAATGTTTTCAAAAGTGAAAGAGTTTTATTTTTATATTTATCAATTATTTTAATAGAGAATATATTTATGAGATTCTATTGGTTAGTAATACAACTTATGGGTTGTCATGCTACCTAGGGTTTCTAATATATTCTATCTCAATTTGTTGTTAACCTAATTAGCCCACCTAGGGTTGGAGCCATCTAGGGTTTCGTGGAAACCTAGTATTGTGCCACCTAGGGTTGCGTGCCTCCTAGGGTTTCGTGAGCTAGAGGATTTCGGCCTCCATAGGTTGTTTCCTTAGTTTACCTAATCTAGGATTCTACTATATCTTTACAACAATATTTTGAGATATCAAGATAAATATATTTCTATAAGATAAACCAAATAATATTTTGAGATAAAGATATTTCTAAAAGATAAGCAAATATTATTTTATGGAAAGATGAGTATCTTTATTAAATATTATACTAGGGTTTTAGATCTACTATGATTCTACTACTATAAATACTCATTCACATACAACTTGTAAAATACACGAAATACACACACATTCACACGGCTACATATTTTACTTGTGTTGATTTTCCAAAATCGTTTTAAAGCAAACCTTTGAGCAAATATTTATTATTTTTAGAGTTTGTTTTTAAAAGAGTCGTGCATCAATTATTATCAATCGCTTGAGTGAAATACGTTATTGGATAATAGTACATCATTATAAGCTTACAATTCTTTAACGGGAATTTGTGTGAGTTATATTGTACTTTCTTGTTAGCGTAAGATAGTATAGAGTATTTAGCGATACTCACCTTGAGTTATAATCATAGTGTTGATTATACGAGTGGGTTGGTAATTTTTGTAATCCGTAGAAAGGTACTAAAAATTATTAATCGAGAATAGTGGACGTAGGTTTCAACGTGTGAAACTGAACCACTTCAAAAATCGTGTGCCTCTCTCTTACTTTCTTTACTTTTCGTTATTTCGTTATTCGCGCTTACTTTGATTAATTAATTAGTTGATTTTAATTCATAAGATCAAATAATTAATTACATATCATATAAATAGAAAAAGTGGGGCTAGTTTTTAATACTCAATTCACCCCCCCCCCCTCTTTCGTATTCGATCAATAGACTCTACAGATGTCTTAAGTAAGCACTAAGGAATTGGAATTAATGTGTCAATCATGTCATAAAATATTTCTCGATATCTCCAGGAATTATGTTTATACATGAAGTTTAGTGGGAGTAATATGGCTTTCATCAGTCTTATATGTGGAGATATATTGATCATTTTAGATGATGGAAGATTTTGGAAAAGTAGAATACATCTTTTAGATATCTGGATTTATGGAGATAAATCTAAAAGGATATTAGCATTGAGTCAAAATTCTTATATTGATAAGATCTTTGACTAGTTCAAGGAAGTTGAACACATCATAATTGAGTCCTTTTGCTTCCGCTGCGGGATCAATTATATACACTGTGATGTATACTCAATCCGACATTTCGCATGCTTTGAGTATGACGAATCATTTGCAATCAAATCCAAGTGAGAGTCACTTGATATCCATAAAGAACATCCTTAGTACTTGCGAAGGACTAAAAGATATGTTCCATGTGTTTGGAGTTTAAAATGAGTTACGTGTAAGGGTTACACAGACTTCAGTTTCCAAACTGATCAAAGGGATTTGAAATCACGAACTGGCTGTGTTTCATAGAAGATTTATCTGTTGGAAGAGTTCCAAACAGAAAATACTATTGGAAAGGTTCCAAGTAGGAGTGACATTTTCAAATATAAATGTCATGTATCCGCTGGAAGTGTTCCAGGCAGTTTATCATTGCGGATTTAACAACGGAAATGGGGTACATTGCGTCATATGATGATGCATATAAAAGTAGCTTGGATTCGACAGTATTGGAGGGACTAGAAATAGTTCATATAGCTGTATATCCTATCCCATTATACTGGTAAAACAGTGGGAGCTACCTTTAGGCCAAGAGTCCTAAGTCTAGATTCAAACCTAGACACGTACTCAGAAAGTTTTATGTAATATGAGATTACGTAGACAAAAAGAAATAGCAATCAGAACGATGGGAGAGATGCAAGTATTGCTAATCCATTAGCCATGCTTTTTGCAGGCTGAACATGATAGTCCTGTCATTTCAATGGGGATTGAAATATGTACCTGAATTGCTAAAGATTATAAGATATGAAATTATTGATAGCGTATCAATTTTTCCAAATATTTGATAATCGCATTCATTGTTAGAGTTTCATTCAAAACTCCATTATTTAGTTTGACTAAATTTTAATACTTTTGTTTATTCCGAATTGGTTTTGAAATAAAGGTTTAACCCATCAAGTGAACATACGAACTTAGTATTTTGTCCCTAGTCCACTCAATGAGGTGAACGTCTCGAATGACTAGATTGAAGTCTAGTCGATGGTTGGTTCAGCACCATGGGGTCATGGAGATGACTGGTCGTTTACATAGACAGACTGTATGACACTCTGTCGGACAGTGACATTGTAGAGACCCTTAAATCACTTATTTGATGCCTGGTCGTGGCAGGGTCTTCTATCTTATTCCTATAAGTCGATTCTTTTGACTGGCGACCGTCTATCTGAGTCGGTGCAATTTCCGATTGGTTTTGGTTGATGTTCTAGGTCGTGCCGTAAAAGGAGGCCGATGGACTTCTTCTGGATCATGGTGATCTGCATCATACAGAGTAGATGGATCAACAGGAATTGTCCACCCACGTTGGGTAAAAACATATTTAGGCCACTCGAGGAGTAGTTACTGTAAATGCGTGGCCACGCTCGGAAAGAGATCTATGGTAGATTTTCCGGTCAGACAGTTACTCTCCCTATCGAGAAAACCACTCTCGATATTGTCAATCGCAAGTGCGACCTGGAAGACACCTTGCGTTGAGTGGGAGATGTGATAAAGAGACAAGAGAATCGGTGACGCACACGTGTGTCAGACAAGTGGGAGATTGTTGGAGTAGGTGTCCTCCACAATAGTGCGCCACATAATAAATCTTATTAAGGAATATAATTGGGATATTTATTGACTATATATATGATTAGTCAGTTGATGAACGTAAATCAATAACGGTTGGCTGACTAGAGTTTGACGTTATTGTCGTTTGACGGCGGTGATCAACTGATCCCTTTCGGTCACACCTAAAGGATGAAATCCAAATAGTAACTAATTATTTGTATACGATACAGCTAATTAGTACATTACATATATTCGATATGTACGAGAGTTAATTATTAGAAATTGAGTTAAGAACTCAAATTCGATTAAACTTATTTTTCAATTATGCGATAATTGACTACTAAATTTATATCTTATTTTAATACGATTAAATAAGATTTAACTTAGTAATTAATCGTTAAATTACTAAATTAGTTGAGGTTTTGAGATAGAGGTAATTAGTTAATTATATTTACAAGGAGTTGTAAAATAAATTAACTTAGCATTGTGGGACCCATTATATATTGATAGAATGGTAAAATATTACTTAAAATGTTAAGTACATATTATTTATTTAATTGAGTCATATAATTGTTATATGATCAAATTAACACTTAATTATACAAGATAATTAACCATATGATCAATAAGTATTTGTGAGACAAATATCAAAAATCGAAATGGATCCAACTAGGCCAAAATGGGCCGGTTATGTTGTAGTTCAAAGGTGATGATTTTAGTTCTTGTTTTTACTATTTAGTTACTTATGAAAGTGACATAACAAGTAGAAATAATCATCATAGATACTACAACACTCCACTCTAATGCATGTGACAAAATTGAGCAAAATAATAGTCCATATTTGGACTATGACATCCGGCCAAATGGCCTATATTATGAACATTTTGTGTTCATTTTATACTTACTTCATTTTGTGCAATCTTTACTCTTCTCTCTAAAAACCTTCCTCTCACTAATAACTCTCATATACTAATATTTCCTAAGTATTACTAGTGTAGTAATATAGTCTAATATTAGTAGTATATCATCTATCTTATTATCTAGTTAATAATGAGGGTAGATTATTTGGTGTCATCTTGGTGCAACTTGAAGGAGGTCTTCTATTTTGGAGATTTCTTGTTCATCCATATTATTAGCTCAAGAACAACAAGAAGGAGTTCTTGTTGTGCCCATATTATTTCCATATCAATGTGAGGAAATTTCTTCTTTTATATAAATGTCTTTATATTTGCATGCATGTTACATAGATCATTAAATACTAAATTAACAAGTAATTTAGCAACTAATTAGAGGAGTCTAATTACGGTCTATGGACTTGTATCACATGTTTTGTGACGGTTTTTGGTATGTCCCCCTTTGAGTCGGTTTTTACAAATGATACGGTTTGAGCACGGTTTGGTCTTGGGCTTTGTACTCTCATTCCCTTGGCTACCTTCCCGTTCGTAAGGCTGGAATGTCGGAACGGAGAGGTATCCTACTGCTTAAATGCATGTGTTATTGGGCATACGACGACGTTGTTGGGAGTTGAACGCTATGCGTTGATCGACCCGGCCGTCAAATGTTGTGTACTTGCGAGGTGGTGTTATTTGCATGTAGCGTACCGCTTGTTATGAGGCTTGAGCTCTTTTCCGCCTCTTTCGTGGATTGATCTACCGAATTTGGGGTACTCGGCGCTATTGATTGACCGGTCAATGATGCGAAACCGCTTTATCGCATGTCGAATCGGAACACACGTTTATTTCCGCGAGTCCTGGCCCAGATTTAGACTAGGACCCGGATATTTATATCGTCGTGCTACCAGGAGAATTAGTCTACATATCAAATGCTTTAAATCGTGTATTGCGTTTAGGGAAATGCTTTTAATCCGTGGATGCCCATAATCATACTTGCCATGTACACGATGCTAGTGCGTTTCATTTACCGTGAGAGATGTCGTCTTTGTGTCGTCGTCTTTGAATGCGTGATTTCATGATATTATTCATGGTCATTGCATGATTGGACACCGTCTATGTATGGGTTCGTGAATGGATGATAATATGTTGGATTTATTGTGATCATCGCATGACTTGGCATGGTTTGTTTGTCGAGTCTCAATCTTATCAATCTTATACCGCTAACGGTGAGATGCAAGCCCTAGTGAGCGTATTCGGTTGCCTAAGAGTGTCTTCCCCGAGTCTTTGAATAACATGATGGATTCGCATTTGTATTCCATATGCTCTTATCATTATTTATCGAATTGCCTATTTATTCTTATCGTACCTCACATGTATATTCATATATGCATGATTTTACTTGTGTATTTCCTTCTATGTACGTTTAATGTGATATGGCTGGGAGAACCCGGAGTTACTCCCCACTGATTGTGGCGTTCATGTTTTTCATGAATGAACAGGTTGCTTGCATGGATGGCTTTTTGCTTATGCTATTTTGGGTTCGGGTGTGAGCTAGCGGGCGTTGTCCCTGGAAGATTAACCTCTAGTCGTTAATTAGCTAGTTTGCTAAACACTTGTTCTTTGTTAACATTTTGAGAGACTCTGTCTCTTTGTTATATTCCGTACTTAGTTTGTAATATTTTGACACTCCTCGTTTTATCTATCTTGCATGTATAAAAGTTTTTAAAATACCGTATTTCCGACTAGACGGGGTAATTTCATCTTGACCAACTATGATAGATGGGGTAAATCCGACTAGACGGGGTAATTTCATCATGCTTGTATGTTTTATATTTCCGCATTCGCGAGGGTTGTCACAAATATAAATTTAATTTTGATTGCGGAAACGACACCCATCATCCCACGTATCACAATGTGTAGGGTTCTTGTCAACTCACGTTTATCTTCTACGTACTTCTTTATTATGACTAACACCCTAAACTATTTCAGAACCTCCATCACTCTAACTCATTTTTATTTATCCTTATCTTTTCTCCTTAATCATCTGGTGACTTCGGTTAAGTTAGTGTTAGACCCCTTAGACCCACAATGACTTTATTCTACTCATTTTCATCGATTTTTTTTGTCTCTTGACAACACTCTTAAAGTCCACCCTAAAACACATGTCAACCCAATCTATTGGGCCATGGGATTATTGGATTGGTATAGTTTAGTAAATTGGAACTACTTACTACCCAATTGAAAATACACTCAAATTTTATTTACCCAAATTGGTTGTACTTAAATCACTAACATCCAAATCAAAATTTACTCAAACTGACCATTATTTTCAAATAACTTGTATAAACCTACCCTAAAATGACCAGAATTGAAATGTATTGACCCATCTCACCCGAATTCTTCCAAACCCAAACAATCAGAACCTGAATTGACCTTACCCGAATCCAGCACGATTTACACGATTGTCAAATCTATTCACCTTATCCTTCTTTTCTTTATCAAACCTTAAATAATCAGAAGAGCATTATTTGAAATTTTATCTTTCCCGATCATTTGTTATTTTTTTTCATTTTGGCACAAAGATCAAAGAAATTAAAAAAAAAAAAAAGATTAATAATAAAAAAAACAATTGAAGAGTTCTCCTACATATCCACTTGACCACTTCACATGTTTACTTTCTGACTTGTGTAAAACTTACCAAAAAATAGTAATACACTCCAAAATAAGAACGGATAACTATTAATCGGGACAGAGGGAGTAGCTTTTTACCATAATAAGTTTAAGATGAAAAATTACGGAGTGATTTATTGATCTACCCCATATTTTGTTTAGCTAACGGAGATATTGTTAATTAATTATTATGCCCGGTTCATATAAGACGTACATCTTATGTACTATATTATCTATTTCAAAAATAAAAAAACGAAAAAATCATGATGCTACAATCTCATCTAAGAAAGAACATTTCAGATGTTTGGTCAAGTTCACTACCTACAATGTTCGGAATTCCATTATTGTATGTGTCTTCCCCACCAATTCTTTTACTTCAATATTTCAAACGCGTTTTCTCTATATACATGGTGGTAACAAAGCTTGGATAAGTATATTTATTAGTATGATTATTTTTTATATTTTATAATTCTAGTATGATCTTTACTATGACTAATCTAATATTAAATTTAAGATTTGAAATTAATTCATGTTAGAAAAATCGTACTTGATTTCTAATTCAATTAGAAAAATGGTAATTAATTATCTCCTAATTCTAATAAGAAATAGTAAATAATTAAATGTAATGTTCTAATTCTAATAGAAAAATACTAAATAATTAAATATTTATTAATTCTAATAGGCAAATTTTAAATATTTTATTTTAAAATTTCTTTTAGGTAGTTCTAAAAAGTTGGAGAATACCACGTCCCTCGAAAAAAACTTAAAATATTTATAGAGATTCATTTTTATTTTTTGACACCGTCGCCTGGTCCTTTCTTAGGTGGCCCTTTTGCAAATTTATATCTTCTTCCTTTAAATCCATCACCTTTTAATCTAACTTGGCTATTGATATTTCTATTGATCTTCTTGATCGCATTTTGAGCCACGTCTTAATGGTTTTGCTTACTATCAGTTGCTCTAAGTTCAAAAAGGGTAAAAATAACCAAAATAAAAATAAATAAAGTAATGCTCTTTGATCCCATACTGAACTTGATGTTCTTATTTTTTTTTTATTGAAAACAACCTCAAAGAGGGTTAATTTCTTAATTCCGAATTAACAGCATTGGCGATGTTCGGAGGTGGATCATCCGTCCACATCCTTCTACCCATCAACCAAGGCCTAGTATATGCTAACATATGAGCTACCTTGATACGATCCCTAGGAACAAAAGCAAATTCTACTATGCAAAAATAATTAGAGATAGACTAGATGTCTTCATAAATCAAGTGGATTTTATTTCTTCCCGTCTTTCGTTATCGCAGATCATTCATCACTTTCAAGCAATCTCCTTCCATGATCACCTCCGTGTAACCAGCTCTCTGGCTTCCCGAAGGCCAACTAAAATGGCATCCGTCTCCGCTTCTTTGGACCCCCAGGAGTCCCTCCCTTATACCACCACACCCCACCTCACCACCCCAGCTTCATCCCGAGCCACTGCTCCAAACCCCACCCCAATCCCCTTCAACACAACAGCATCGAAATTGCCCCACATCCCCTATCATCATCCCTGCACCTCCTTACCCCCTCTCTTTCTTTACTCCCAGAATCTCCATTCCCTCGATCTCCTGTATTCTCCATATCGCCCCTCATCTCCCTTACTAGCTCCTCCACTATCCAAATTACATGTCGTTCCTCCCTAAGCTCCCCTTCGAAAATGAATTTGTTCGTCCTTTCCCACATCGCCCAACAACATGTCATAAACACTACAGACTCGTCTTCCCTCAACTCATTAAAACACCTTTCCACCCACGTCCTCACCCGCATATCCCCGTCCTCCAATGGTGTCTCCATCCCCAACCCCTCCCATATTCCATCCACCCACCCACAACCCCTCACAACATGGAGACAAGTCTCCATATTTCTAAGACAGAAAGGACACTCTGTATTGACCTCATTCAATCGCTTGGAAACGTTTCATTTTGTGGTAAGGCCTCATGGCAAAGTTGCCAAAAAAAGCCTTTAATTCGAGGAAGGGCCGGGATTTTCGACACTTTATTCCATAGCCATTTATCACGAGTGAAATCCGATTGTTCCGCCACCATATTATCCCTTAGAAGAAGCTTCTAAGCTAATAGCACTGAGTATTCTCCATCTTTTTCATAGTCCCAACACCATTCATCGGCAGATCGGTCAATGCTAATACATATATTGTAAATTCTTTCTCTCTTAAAAGGAAAGAACATAGTGTTTACTTTGTCAACATCCTATCCCAACCCATCATACCGTAACAACTCCGCTACTTTCATACTTTGATCATGCCCATCGGAAGGAGAGATAACTCGACGAGTCTGGGTATTTGGGATCCACGGATCCCTCCACACCGAAGTGCTTCAACCATCCCCCACACGTCCCCTCACCCCAAGATTTAAAGTCTCCCTAGCTTCCAATATGCTTCTCCAAGTATAGCTCGGATTATTGCCAAGTTTCGCCTCCATGAATGAAGTATTAAAGAAATAGTTACCCTTGAGAACTCGTGCCATAAGACTCGTCTGGTTTTTGAGAAGTCTCCATGCTTGTTTGCCTAGAAGAGCCATGTTAAATTTATTGAAATCCCGAAATCCCAATCCAACCCTACACTTCGGTCTAGCCATTTTATCCCACAAAATCCACGAGATTTTCTGTCTTTCATTCTCCGCACCTCACCAAAAAGCCTAGACCATAGAGCTCAAATCATGACAAACCGATTGGCAATTTAAATACACTCATGGCATAGGTAGGCATTGCTTGGGCAATTGCTTTGATCAAACTCTCATTTCTTGCTTTTCTCAACAAAAATCCCGTCCACCCTTGATAATATTATTGGTTAACTTATCAATCAAGAAGTATGGGTGTGAAGGTACAAGAAAATATAAATGAATGACTGCTTATTTATACTTATAATCTACCATATTCCCGTATATTATTTTTGGTTAAGATATATTTATTCCTAAAACTTACATGAAATATTGCGTGATTTGATAAGGTTTTTTTTTTGGTATAGAAATAGTCTAAAATTTGAAAAAAAAAATTAAAAGAACAATCAACACACAATTTTCTATAGAGGGGATTCTAGAGAAATAAACCCACCTTCATCCCTAGCCTTTCTTCCTTCCCCGCTAACCTCTGTGATCGCCAGATACGCAGCCTTTTATGGCTACTCTCTGGCGGTCCTAGAAGCGTGACCGTTGGATTTTATCTTGCCGTGTCTACCACATTTGCCTCACTTTCTTCTGTTTTTCCCTCCTTTTCCGATTTGGAATTTCAGGTCTTCTTTTTAAGCCTCAATATTTGCAAATTGCAATATGCAGTATATGCAAGTCGTTATGTACAAGCCTACTAATATTGATTTTGCTATATTAGGCGCATGGCCGATGGCATGGGTAGTGTTACTTTATCCAAACTAGACACCATTTGGACTCCATAATCCCCAACAAAAATACCATCTGCTGCATTTCGCAAATCGAAATCGTTTCAACTGTTCATATGTGACGGTCCCGTCGATATTTATTCTCAGATTTCTGATATTTTTGTTTGTCATTTAGGGAGATCTAGGTTTTTTCGTTTCTGGTGGTGACTTAGCAGTTTTGTTACTGAAGGGTTCTGTAACGATTGTCATTTAACGATTTTCAATAAAAAGAAGTATAATAAAGCCCAAATCGCAGCTTCTTGAATAATAATATAATCTGTGAGACCGTCTCACAATAACGCCCCAAGTGTTGCGCCTCTACCGGTATCCACACAATATGAGTGTGTATGCTAGTAGAAACTTTATGGACAATTTTCTTCCCTCTTATTTCCCTTGAGATTTTGCTCTCTAGAAAAACTCATGATAAACACCTCCCTCTATATCTCTTTATATAGGGAGTTCAAGGGAATCCTAGACCATCTAGGATTAGGAAAGTATAATAAGAATAATAAATCTTATTCCTTCAATAATAATCAATATTAATTATAATATTGGCCAAAACTCATCTAGTGTGTGACCCTGTAGGACTGACTAATACTACCCGAGTCCCAACTCATTTAGGACTCAGACTACAAGCGGCTCCTAGCAGAACATTGTAGCATCATAGAATTAATCAGTTATACAATATTACGGACATATGGGCATACTAACTCCTTCAGTCTCCCACTTGCACTTTTGTCCTATAAGGCACAATAATCTCTTTGCTTCTATCTCTACAGATGAGAATAGGGTAGGCGAAGTATCATCCCTATAAATCTCAATCTCTTTTCTTGAATTTCTGAGCTGAATTGTTACAACAGACGACTGACTTTCACCTCGTCTGGGCATGGCCATGCACTTACACAATTCACACTCTTCGAGAGGCCGAAGATGATAAACTTCTTTCATATAGAAGGAGCAAATCCCATCTTGTCTAACCACATCCTATCACATGTTCCATGACAAGTCCAACCATCACCTTTATAACCACCAGTCACGGTTGACGTTTGGTGATGTCAAAACTAGCACTTCACATGTACAGAATAATGAAAGACTCAGGTCTAAAGACTACCAATTACGGTGAAAGAAACTTTGTTGACACTAAGCGAAACCTTAACAAAGTTCTTTGACGGGTCCGTCTAATACATATTCCTAACATGTATCAAAGTGCTTGGTTTGATATCGCAATATCAATGACCTACGAAACATAGTCATCACCAACTCACATACTAATCATTATAAGGCATAAGTGTAACAACCCGAAAAGTACCCGATTTTTCTAGTAAAAATATTTACTAACACTTTTCAGTAGAACTTAAGTTTTTAAAATAGGAATTTTTGTTCCGAGTCTTATTTTGAAATTCCGCGTTCGTATTTGGAATTTCTGAGAGATTTCATGAAAAGACCGTTTTTAGTCATCTTTGACTTTTCTTGACTTTTAAGTCGTCTTTGACTTTTCTTGACTTTTTAAAAGTCGTCATTGACTTTTCTTGACTTTTAAGTCGTCCTAAACTTTTCTTGACTTTTAAGTCATCTTTGACTTTTCTCGACTTTTAGTCGACTTTGACTTCGTTGACTTTTTCCCGACTCGCCTTGCAAGTTTGAAGACCGAAATTTTATTTAAAAAAATAATATTTTTAATTTATTTTTATTAAGATTTATTATGATTTATCATAATTTAATATAATTATTTTGAATTTATTCGGAATTTAAAGAATAACTTTTACGGTTTTAACCGAACGTCATTTAACTATTCCCGAGTCATCGTAAATCCCGAAACAAAATCGAAACTCGACTTTGGCATGAGTCACGCGTGCATGTCATCGTTTTCCACTCACTTGAGATATTTTAATTGTTTCGATTAAACTAATACAAATATTTAAGATATTTGTAGCTTTATCGATCCGTCCGTTTAATTACGCAAATCGCTCAAAAACCAGACCCGATTCCTACCCATTTCACACGCCCCATGTCACCTATTTTCCACTCATGTTAGATCTTTTAATTAATATGATTAAACTAATAATAATATCTAAGATATTAGTAACTTTATCGGTCTGTCAACTTAAATTCCGCAATCGCTTGAAAACAGACCCGTTTTCTTTTCATTTCTCACGTCTCTTCCTCTCCTCTTAAAGCTTAATATTTTCCTTCTTTTCATTTTAATAACATAATATCTTGATATTTGGTGTAATTAACTTTATCGTTAATTATATTTAATCGTTTACCGTAAAATAATTATTAAACGCGAGTCAATTACGTAACAACAATTTCAAAACTCGACATCCTTATTTGCCTATAACTACACGGCTCACCCAACACCATCATTACTCACAAAAAACTTTTCATCTTACAATAAATCAAATAAAGATCAAAACATCACTTTCTTTAATCGTTCTTCGTGTTCTTCGTCGTTCATCAATTGTTCTTCATCGTTCTTGAGCAAAACCTTCATAAAATCTTCGTTTCTTAATTAAATCCATCCTAATTTATATTTCTAGACGCTCCTCTTCGCTCCTCATCTTCACGTACGGTTATATTTCAATTCCGTCAAGATCATTTTCAACACTTTAATTATGGAAAGTCATATTTTTAGTTCTAATAATGTTTTCTTGTTATTTTCTTATAGGGGAAGATTTTGAAGACGAGTTTGGAGACTCGTATATTTTGGGTGAAGATTAGTAGGAGGGTTTTCTTATTATTATACTTCTTATTATTTTGGTGCTAATTGTTTTGGCTAGCTAAGGTAACAATTCCGATTTACTCGACGAATTAATGTCACATAGCTTTTAGTTTGTGTTCATGTTATGGTTATGTAGGATTTTAGTTA
>JAIUZE010010792.1:0-11874 GCA_022085475.1 Heliosperma pusillum
CTGATGATGCTGATGATGATGATGCTGCATTCTTCCCCATTTCAATTACTAATCTATCTCATACACTACTTCTTCTTTTCTATTTCAATTACAATTAGCAGTAGTACGACTGTCTTTGATTATTTAATCTCCGCCATTAGACCCTCGTTGACTACTGCTCTCAATGCTCATTCATTTTTTTTTTTAGCTTATTAAAACCAAAAACCAAGGAAACAAGTCTTATTTCCTTCCTTCCTTTACTTCTCTCACGTGTCTCCTCTCCTTTCCCACACGCTCCCCTCCCTTACTTCCCTCTTTCTGGGCCTTCTGCTTCTTTCATTCACAACACCATATTATAATCTACACGATATTATAATCTCCCAAATATATTCGTCTTAATCAATACGGGTCAGGTTCATCGTCTTCATTAAAGACGGATATGCTTCTCTTCAATGTGAATTTGTTCAAAGTTAGGGCGTTGAAAAGATTTCAACATTAAAAATAAAATGTTTAAATTTGACGTATAATACTTTCACCGTCTCAATCGATATTTATGTATAGTTTTGGCTATAATAATGACCAAGGAAAAAATATTTGTAATTTGGAACATAAAAGCATAATATCTACCACATGCCAAGGAAGGATCCACAATCATCTCTCAAAAATGAAAATAAATAATCATAGATTTGTTGGTGATTTTGATCACTTGGTCATTTAAGTGTATTAGGGTTTTCAAGTCGAAATCGGTTTGAGCTCGTAATGGATATAATGTGAGTCGAGAATACGGAGTGTATGCTTATGTAATCGTATATAGAGTTCATTGTTGTAATGGATAAGGAAATGACGAGTTTATTGTATATTTATATCAACTCGTTATTTGTGTTGAGTTTATACTCGGTTTTACTAAGTGTTATACTTAATGTTTTGTGTGTATAAAACAAGAGAGCCATTACCCCGATCGAGGTGGCCTAGCCCCGATAGGGGTTGTGTAACACCCGCAAATGTACCCTATTTTAATAGTAAAAATATTTTACGAATACTTTTCAGCGAAATTTAGTTTTAATTTAGAATTAAATTTCCCGTGTCTAATTTAGAATTTCCGAGTTCGTATTTGGATTTTTCGCGAGATTTCAAGTGAATCCCGTCTTAAGTCGTCTTTGACTTTTCTTGACTTTTTCCACTCACTCTCTACTTATTCTAACCCTAACCCTAACTTACTCACACAACTCATTTCTTCCTTCCTCACTAAGAAAACCCCAAAAGCTTAACTTTCATTTTGATCCGTCTTATAATCGTCATAACTCTTTCAATTCTCGCTCAAATTCACGTAAGTTCGTCTTATTCTTACCCTCTTAGCTTCCTCTATCCGTATTGGTAATAAAATTACCGTCTTTCTCGCTTTTCAAACTTTCCGTCTTTCTCAAGGTGAAGTATATTCATCTTTTATTAACTATTTGTAGGTGGTGACATTCAAGATCCCGACAAAGACTATTTCTTAATCGAAGAGGACCTTGACGCGGAGTGAAGACGCAATAAGGTAACGGTGAAGGGTTACTCGATATCATTTACGTGTTTTACGTGTTTTCTATGCTAGGAATCGTATTTAGAATATGGTTGATAAGCTTAGTAATTGTGTTGATAATGATACTTGTTATTTGTTGAGAATTCATATGAGAATGGATGATTTATGATATTAGATGATGATGGTTGAATGTTGAACATGGGTAAAAATTGTTGTTTTCGTGTAAAGTTGCCCCCAACCGGCCGACTGGCAGCCGGTCAGCCTACCGCCTGGGGCAGTGGCTGTATATTTTGTGTGTTACGTGATATTTGATGCATGAAGTTGATCTCAGCCGGCCGACTGGCAGCCGGTCAGCCGACCGGCTGAGACACGCCTCACTTTGCCTTGGTTTTTCTCATGTACCTTTGGTCCCAGCCGAGTAGCCGGCAGCCGGTCCCATTGACCGGCTGGGACACACTGACATTTCATTAAGTTTTTCATATGTTATATGGCGTCAGCCGGGTGGCCGGCAGCCGGTCCACCTGACCGGCTGGCACCTGCTGGACTTTGTTTGTATTTCTTGTTTACGATTTCATTTATAATAATTCCGATCGTTCATTTATCGTATAAATTTACGTAATGACTTATAATATTAATGTTTCGAATATATGATAATCAATTCGTTTGTATTGCATGTTTTGTGACGGTTTTTGATATGTCCCACTTTGAGTCGGTTTTTACAAATGTTACGGTTTGAGCACTATTTTGTTATGTGCTTTGTACTCTCATTCCCTTGGCTACCTCCACGTTCGTAAGGCTGGAATGTCGGAACGGGGATGTATCCTACTGCTTAGTTGCATGTGTTAGTGGGCATACGACAACTTTGTTGGGAGGCGAACGCTTTGCGTTGATCGACCCGGCCGTCAAATGTTGTGTACTTGCGCGGTGGTGTTATTTGCATGTAGCGTACCGCTTGTTATGAGGCTTGTGCTCTTTTCCGCCTCTTTCGTGAATGTCGACCGAATTTGGGGTACTCGGCGTCTATGATTGACCGAGTCTTGGATGCGAAACGTCTTATCGCATGTCGAATCGGAACACGTTTATTCCGAGAGTCTGGCCAGGTTTAGACTAGGACCGTATTTATATCGTCGTCCTACCAGGAGGAAATTAGTCTACATATACGAAATGTTGATCGTGTATGAGTTCAGGGAAATTTTATCCCGTGGATGCCTTTTAATCATACTTGCCATGTACACGGTGCTAGTGCGTTTCATTTACCGTGAGAGATGTCGTCATTGTGTCGGTATGTTTGGATGAATGATTATATGATTGATCATTGGATGACTTGGCATGGTTTGTTTGTCGAGTCTCAATCTTATCAAACTTATACCGCTAACGGTGAGATGTAAGCCCTAGTGAGCGTATTCGGTTGCCTAAGAGTGTCTTTCCCGAGTCCTTGTATAACATGATGGATTCGGACTTGTACTTCTTATGCTCTTATCATGATATATCGAATTGCCTATTTATCCTTATCGTATTTCACATGTATATCTATATATGCATGCTTTTACTTTTATATTTCCTTTTATGTACGTTTAATGTGATATGGTTGGGAGAACCCGGAGTTACTCCCCACTGACTGTGGCGTTCATGTTTTTCATGGATGAACAGGTTGCTTGATTTGGATGGCTTTTTGCTTGGTATTTTGGGTTCGGGTGTGAGCTAGCGGGCGTTGTCCCTGGATGAAACACCTCTAGACGTTATTTAGCTTGTTTGCTAATCACATTTACTTTGATAACATTTGGAGAGACTACGTCTCTTGTTGTAGTATATTTCGTACTTTGGTTTGTAATATTTGACACACCTCGTATTTTCTATCTTGCATGTATAAAGGTTTTTAAAATACCGTATTTCCGCTAATTAAATCACATGCTTGTATGTTTTTATTTCCGCATTCGCGAGGGTTGTCACAGTTGGTATCAGAGCTTTATCGCTCCCAACGCACACACGTGAACCCTAAACTTAAACTACTTGACTTTGAAATAATAAATGAGAGATGAGTAGAAGTTAAGGACTTTACTTGGTAGTCTATTTGTTTATGCTAATTGATAGGAGTAACTTAATTTGCTTTTGTTTCTTATGAAGATGGTTAGACCACGAGTAGTAGAGAATGTCATGTTGGAAGCTCTTACTCAAGTATTGAAGAATCAGCAGGATGCGGCTTTAGCTCAAGCCAACCAAGTTCCCCCTCGGAGAGAAGATAACCATCAGGGAGGCTTCACATGGGTAGCTGGACAAATAGCTAGGAGTAAGATTATACCCTACGGTGGAGAGCCGGACCCTACCGAGTTATCGGAATGGTTTCGTGAGATGGACAAGCAGTTTGATCTATACCAAGTCCGTGAAGAGGACAAGGTGAGGATCGCAAAGCAGTTCCTTGTAAGGGAAGCGGATAATTGGTGGGCTATTACTAGTGCCACCGCTACTCTCGAAGATGACTTCAATTGGGCTTGTTTCAAAGCTCTTGTGGAAAGTAGATTCTATCCTAAAGAGCTTAAGCAACAAAGGCTCAAGGAGTTCATTGACTTTAAGCAAGGTAGCTTGTCTGCGCAAGACTTTACTACGGAGTTCAATAAGCTTGCTCATTTTGCTCCGAGGCTTATCCGAGATGACGAGGACCGAGCCTTCTATTACCGAAACAAGCTGAGTGCCGTTCTTCAAAGTAAAGTGAGGAGGAATACTACCTCCTTTGAAGATTTATATAATGATGCCTTGTGGGCCGAGAATTCTATGAAGGCTATTAGGGATGAAGCTGTGATGAATAATCCTTCTCCTTCTTTCACTCCTAGGCCTAATGTTTATGGGAAGAGACCGTTTATTCCTTCTTCTTCTAACTCTTATGCTAACAAGAGGAGATTTAATCCTTCTTCAAATGCAAACACAAGAAATCCTACTCCTTTCATTCCTCGAGCTACTTCAAATGTGGCTCATAGGCTTTATACTCCTCAAGCTCAACCTCAAGGTCGCTTTTGCAACCGTTGTAGACTTCCTCTACACCCCGGTGTATCTTGTTCCAACCGACCTTATGTGTGCTTCTTTTGCCAAAAGGGTGGTCACCGTTATGATGATTGCCCCGATCGAAAGTTGCCCCCTCCTCCTGCTAAACCTAAAGGTTCTATCTTTGTTATGAGCCGTGCCGAAGCCAATGCTCATCCAGAGATCATTACGGGTATGTTCTCAATCTTAGAGCAACCGTGTCTTATTCTATTTGATACCGGTGCTTCTATGTCTTTTGTATCTTCGACTTATGCTAATAAATTATCTATCAAGCCTACATCTAGTGAGGATACTCCCATATCCTTACCATCCGGAGATATTATCTCTTGTTCTACTCTATATCCAAATGTCCCAATATCTATTGCGGGTTCTATCTTTCCCGCTAATCTCCTTAAGTTCCCTCTAGGAGAGTTTGATATAATTTTAGGTATTGATTGGTTAGCATTGTACCATGCTCGGTTCGAGTGTCGTGATCAAAAGATTTATTTAAAGAGTCCTTTAGGAGTTAGAATAACCTATAAGGGATCTCATCCCCGAAAAGGTGTGTCTTTGATTTCCGCTATGAAATTGGTAAGTATGGTAATAAAGGGTCACCAAGCATACTTGTGTATTGTGACTTCTTCAACTACCTATTTGCCAAATATTGAAGATGTGCCTATCGTTCGTGAATTCGTTGATGTATTCCCTGAAGATTTGCCCGGGATTCCTCCCGAGCGTGATGTTGAGTTCTCTATTGATCTGGTACCTGGTTCTGGACCCATAGCCAAAGCTCCTTACCGTATGGCTCCAACCGAATTGAAGGAATTAAGGAAACAGCTTGATGATATGATTGAGAAGGGTTTTATTCGACCAAGTGCCTCGCCTTGGGGTGCTCCCGTTCTCTTTGTGAAGATGAAAGATGGTTATATGCGGCTTTGTATTGATTATCGTGAGTTGAATCGGATTACAATCAAGAATAGGTATCCTTTACCAAGAATTGAGGATTTGTTTGATCAACTAAAGGGTGCTTCTACTTTTTCCAAGATTGATTTGAGATCCGGTTATCACCAAATTCATGTTCGAGATGTTGATATTCCGAAGACCGCTTTTAGTACAAGGTATGGTCATTATGAGTTCAAGGTTATGCCTTTTGGATTGACAAATGCTCCCGCTATCTTTATGGATCAAATGAACCGCACTTTTAGAGAGTACCTTGACAAGTGTGTGGTGGTGTTCATTGATGATATCCTTATTTTCTCCAAGTCCGAAGAAGAGCATGCTATTCATCTAAGGACTATTTTGGGTGTTCTTCGTCGTCAGAAGTGGTATGCTAAATTTTCCAAGTGTGAATTTTGGTTACCTAAGGTGTCCTTTCTTGGGCATGTGATTTCTAAAGAAGGTGTAATGGTGGATCCTTCGAAAATTGAGGCCGTCGTTGATTGGAAGAGTCCGACCGATATTAGAGAGATTCGAAGTTTTCTTGGTTTAGCTGGTTATTACCGTAGATTTGTCAAGGATTTCTCTAAGCTTGCTAGACCAATGACCCAGTTGTTGAAGAAGGAAACCAAGTTCCTATGGAATGAAGCTTGTGAAGCTGCGTTTCAAGAGTTAAAGAAGAGGTTAACTACCGCTCCGGTGTTGACTTTGCCTGAGGATGGAGTAGACTTTGATGTCTATTGTGATGCTTCTAAAATGGGTTTGGGTTGTGTTCTTATGCAAAGTAGGAAAGTGGTGGCTTATGCTTCGAGGCAGTTGAGAGTTCATGAAGTGAACTATCCTACTCATGATTTGGAATTGGCCGTCGTTGTTCATGCTTTGAAGGTGTGGAGACACTACCTTATTGGAGTTCATTGTCGTATATTCACCGATCACAAAAGTTTGAAGTACATATTTACTCAAAAAGAGTTGAATATGAGACAAAGAAGATGGTTGGAATTGGTGAATGATTATGATTTTGAGTTGTTGTACCATGAAGGATAGGCTAATGTTGTTGCTGATGCTCTTAGTAGGAAAGTTCTCATGCTTTGAAAGCTATGCGGGTATTACCCGATGATCTTTGTGCCGAGTTTCGAAAGTTGAAGTTGGAATTCGTGGAGCGTGGATTTGTTCATGTTGGTGCTATGATTGCCGAACCTGTGTTTCTCCGTGAGATCCGCGAAAGCCAAGTTGATGATCTTACCTACAAGTCTATTCACGCCAAACTTCTTGAAGGTAAAGCTAAAGATTTCAAGTTTGATGATGAAGGTGTTCTTCGTATCCATGGTCGTTTATTTGTTCCTAATGCTCTTGATTTGAGGAAGCGAGTTCTTGATGAAGCTCACCTTTCCCCTTATTCTATTCACCCCGGAGGTGATAAGGTGTATAAAGATTTGAAGCTACAATTTTGGTGGCCGAATCTGAAAGGCGATGTTGTGTCTTATGTTGGAAGATGTCTTACTTGCCAACAAGTGAAGATTGAACACAAGAGACCCGGTGGATTGCTACAACCGTTGGATATTCCGCTATGGAAGTGGGAATCTATTTCTATGGATTTTTTTATGGCTTTGCCGAGGACCGTTGGAAGTAAAGATGCCGTTTGGGTTGTTGTTGATCGTTTGACCAAGTGTGCTAGATTTATTCCGATCAAAGAAACCTGGAGTTTGGATCGACTAGCGAAGGCCTATGTTGATGAGATTGTTAGATATCATGGCGTTCCTAAGGAGATTATATCCGACCGAGATCCGAGATTCTGTTCGAGATTTTGGAAAGCTTTGCAAGAAGCCATGGGTAGTAAGTTGTTGATGAGTACCGCTTTTCATGCCGCTACCGATGGTCAGACCGAGAGGACTATTCAGACTTTAGAGGACTTGCTTAGGGCTTGTGCACTTGACTTCCAATCTAGTTTGGAAAAGAGTCTACCGTTGGTGGAGTTTTCTTACAACAATAGTTATCATGCATCTATTAAGATGGCTCCTTATGAAGCTCTTTATGGAAGGAAATGTCGGAGTCCTATATGTTAGATTCAATTGAGTGATGTTCGTGACTTAGGCCCCGATGTTCTTGTTGAGACCATTGATAATGTGACGGTCATTCGTGATAGAATGAAAGCCGCTCAAGACCGTCAAAAGTCTTATGTCGATATCCGAAGAAGACCGCTTGAATTCGAGGTTGGAGATAAGGTATTCTTGAAAGTATCTCCAATGAAGCGTGTTAAACGGTTTGGTGTTAAGGGTAAATTGAGCCCGAAATACATTGGACCCTTTGATATTATGAAAAGGATTGGTGCCGTTGCTTACAAGTTGGATTTGCCCCCGAATTTGGCTAAGGTTCATAATGTATTCCATGTTTCTCAATTGAGAAAGTATGTTAGTGATCCGAGCCATGTCTTTCAAAAGGAAATGCTCGAGCTTGAACCGAATTTATCCTTTGAAGAGAAGCCGATTCGCATCCTAGATCGCAAGGATAAGAAGTTGAGAAGTAAGGTGGCTCCTTTAGTGAAAATCTTGTGGAGATGTGCTAATGTCGAAGAAGAGACTTGGGAAACGGAAGCTTCTAAGTGTAGTAAATATCCAAGCCTATTCGATTAAGGTATCTTTCTTTCGCTCAAGTTTCGAGGGCGAAACTTTTTAAAAGGTGGGGTGATTGTAACACCCGCAAATGTACCCTATTTTAATAGTAAAAATATTTTACGGATACTTTTCAGCGAAATTTAGTTTTAATTTATAATTAAATTTCCCGTGTCTAATTTAGAATTTCCGAGTTCGTATTTGGATTTTTCGCGAGATTTCAAGTGAGTCCCGTCTTAAGTCCTCTTTGACTTTTCTTGACTTTTTCCACTCACTCTCTACTTATTCTAACACTAACCCTAACTTACTCGCACAACTCATTTCTTCCTTCCTCACTAAGAAAACCCCAAAAGCTTAACTTTCATTTTGATCCGTCTTATAATCGTCATAACTCTTTCAATTCTCGCTCAAATTCACGTAAGTTCGTCTTGTTCTTCCCCTCTTAGCTTCCTCTTTCCGTATTGGTAATAAAATTACCGTCTTTCTCGCTTTTCAAACTTTCCGTCTTTCTCAAGGTGAAGTATATTCATCTTTTATTAACTATTTGTAGGTGGTGACCTTCAAGATCCCGACAAAGACTATTTCTTAATCGAAGAGGACCTTGACGCGGAGTGAAGACGCAATAAGGTAACGGTGAAGGGTTACTCGATATCATTTACGTGTTTTACGTGTTTTCTATGCTAGGAATCGTATTTAGAATATGGTTGGTAAGCTTAGAAATTGTGTTGATAATGATACTTGTTGTTGTTGAGAATTCATATGAGAATTGATGATCTATGATAATATTTGATGATTGTTAAATGTTGATCCTTAGTGAAATGATGATTTTCGTGTGATGTTGACCCCAGCCGGCCGACCGGCAGCCGATAAGCTGACCGGCTGGGGCAGTGGCTGTATAATTTTTGTGTAACGTGAGAATTTATGCATGAAGTTGATCTCAGCCGGCCGACCGGCTGAGACATCTCTATCTTTTCCCTTTGTTTTTCTCATAAACCTTTGGTCCCAGCCGGGTAGCCGGAAGCCGGTCCACCTGACCGGCTGGGACACGCTGCTCTTTTCCTTGGATTTTTCTTATGATACATGGTACCAGCCGGTGGCCGGCAGCCGGTCCACCTGAACGGCTGGCACCTGCTGGACTTTGTTTGTATTTTTTTGTTTACGATTCATTTATAATAATTCCGATCTTCATTTATGTTAATTTACGTAAGGACTTATATTATA
The DNA here is from genome assembly GCA_022085475.1 of Heliosperma pusillum. Classification (NCBI taxonomy): domain Eukaryota; kingdom Viridiplantae; phylum Streptophyta; class Magnoliopsida; order Caryophyllales; family Caryophyllaceae; genus Heliosperma; species Heliosperma pusillum. Next base: position 9,283 of record JAIUZE010010792.1, read on the forward strand.
ATGTTTCGAATATATGCTAATCAATTCGTTAGATGCATGTTTTGTGACGGGTTTTTGATATGTCCCACTTTGAGTCGGTTTTTACAAATGTTACGGTTTGAGCACTATTTTGTTATGTGCTTTGTACTCTCATTCCCTTGGCTACCTCCACGTTCGTAAGGCTGGAATGTCGGAACGAGGAGGTATCCTACTGCTTAATTGCATGTGTTAGTGGGCATACAACGACGTTGTTGGGAGGCGAACGCTATGCGTTGATCGACCGGCCGTCAAATGTTGTATGCTTGCGAGGTGGTGTATTTGCAGGTGTTGTAGCGTACCGGCTTGTTATGAGGATTGTGCCTCTTTTCGCCTTCCTTTCGTGGAATTATCGACCGAATTGGGGGTAGGGGTACTCGGCGTCTATGAGTGACCCGAGTCTGGATGCGAAAACGTTTATCGCATGTCGAATCGGAACACGTTTATTCCGAGAGTATGGCCAGGTTTTAGACTAGGACCGGTATTTTATATGTCGTGCTACCAGGAGGAGGAAAGTAGTCTACATATACGAAATGTTTATCGTGTATGCGTTCAGGGAAATGTTTATCCCGTGGATGCCTTTTAATCATACTTGCCATGTACACGGTGCTAGTGCGTTTCATTTACCGTGAGAGATGTCGTCATTGTGTCGGTATGTTTGGATGAATGATTATATGATTGATCATTGGATGACTTGACATGGTTTGTTTGTCGAGTCTCAATCTTATCAAACTTATACCGCTAACGGTGAGATGTAAGCCCTAGTGAGCGTATTCGGTTGCCTAAGAGTGTCTTTCCCGAGTCCTTGTATAACATGATGGATTCGGACTTGTACTTCTTATGCTCTTATCATGATATATCGAATTGCCTATTTATCCTTATCGTATTTCACATGTATATCTATATATGCATGCTTTTACTTTTGTATTTTCTTTTATGTACGTTTAATGTGATATTGCTGGGAGAACGCGGAGTTACTCCCCACTGACTGTGGCGTTCATGTTTTTCATGGATGAACAGGTTGCTTGATTTGGATGGCTTTTTGCTTGGTATTTAGGGTTCGGGTGTGAGCTAGCGGACGTTGTCCCTGGATGAAACACCTCTAGACGTTATTTAGCTTGTTTGCTAATCCCATTTACTTTGATAACATTTGGAGAGACTACGTCTCTTGTTGTAGTATATTTCGTACTTTGGTTCGTAATATTTGACACACCTCGTATTTTCTATCTTGCATGTATAAAGGTTTTTAAAATACCGTATTTCCACTAATTAAATCACATGCTTGTATGTTTTTATTTCCGCATTCGCGAGGGTTGTCACAGGTTGGGTGTCTGAAAGTTTCTGATTGTTTAAATATGCCCAGGTAACCCAAACTTCGATCGGGGAACCAAAACCCCGATCGGGGTTGTAGTATTATGGGTATATGTTAGGTTTTTCTCGCGGTTTTCTTATTTGATCATTGGGTTTGAAATGAAACCCAATGACGGTAGTTTTGGGTTATTTACCATGTACTAATCCATTAGTATTCATATATATATATATATATATATATATATGAGAAAGGGTGAAGGAATTTCTCACTTGATTTTTCAGATTTTGCATTTACATTAACAAAAGAAAACTCTCTTTGTTTTGGGTCTTTGTTCTTGCCTTAGAAAAAGGAAAATCGTCTTATCCTACAGAGATTTCGTGATACCCAAAGGCTAATAGGGTTGAAATACTCTAAGGAAAACGCTCTCTTGCGTGATTCGATTGGGTTGATAAACACCGTCTTATATTATTTTATTTCTGTCATTATAGCCTTGTAATTACTAGTTTGTAATTGTAATAATTGTATACCAATATACAACAAGATTAAATATAATTGGTAAATTATACAACTCTGTTTTATGTTTCAAAGTTTCGCAATCGAGATCATGAGTTTTTATATAAAATTTACATACGATTTTTTCTTAACAAAAGTTGTGAGGAGTATTGAAATCAAACTTAAACAAATAAATAAAATATAGGGAGTATAATAATATTATACACTTAACCCTATTCTATAATCTATAATATGGTAATCTCTTAACTTCAAAAGTAACCAGACATCAAGCTCTCTCTTCTACACTTTTCCTACCCCATACCTTATTCTTATACAACTAGTGTTGGTGCCCAGCTCCGCCAGGGCTACCTATATTTATCGTTAAAATTTATTTTAATTAAATATACCTTATAGTTGTATAACTCATAAATTTATCATCAATATATTTTTTTTATGACATATCTTAAAATTACGATAAAATAAATTAGTAGACAATTCATTACTTGTACTATTAATATTTTACTTAAATCAATTGGTCGGCTAATTGTTCATATATACTTTTTTTATTGTTAGTATTGTTTCTTTTACTACATTCGTTATTATTACTGTTACTTTCACTACTCCCACGGCCGTAATATTGAAAATTTCACTGCTCCCGTTGTTCTATTACTTTCATTACTCCATGTATTAATATTGTTACTGTAACACCCTCATATACCAAGGTGTCTTACAAGACCCCCTTAGTACACGGAAGTGCTACCATCTCGGTTGCC